>JAASFI010001198.1:0-10496 GCA_023333705.1 Globisporangium viniferum | reverse complement strand
TCAACGTGCCGTCGAGCAACCTGCCGTGCCGCGATGGCCACTGCGTGCTCGAGTTCTCCTGGGAGGCGCAGCACACTACTCCGTTCGAGCACTACAACAACTGCGCGGACGTCAAGGTCGCTGGTGGCTCGAGCAGCAATGAAGGCGGTGAAACGACCTCGACACCGGCTGTCACTCCTGCAAGTGAGGCACCGACCACCCCGGAGCCGAGTGCTGCTGCTGATGAAGGTGATAACAACGCTTCAAAGCCTGGAACTGTGGCACCGGCCTCCCCGGAGCCGATTGCCGATGATGAAGCTGATAACGACACTCCAGAGCCTGAGACTGAGACGCCGACCACCTCTGTGCCTTCTGCTGATAGCGAAGGCGACAACAGCGGCAAGGGATCGTACGTGAGCTCGACGGCCGACATGACCATGTGGTGCAACTGGAACTGCCCTCAGTTCTGTCCAGAGGACCTGTGCAAACTGGCGGCGTAGACTCCTCCGCTCGGCCTCTCCCGCTCTCAATGGTAAAAGAGTCAAGTGTGGGGGTGCTGCAGTAGTTTCCTGGCACAAACTTTATAAATCCTATAAAAGCTGAAATTTGTCAATACATGGCTCCCATTGCATCATGCACGTCCACTCCGAGCGTAGAAATGGTGGTGATGATACGCTGTGAATGCGAGCACATACATGGTTTGGTAGCTGAGAATGAAACGACGATGACTTACCTACTCTTCTGTGATAATAATACAAAGCACTGAACCAAACATGAGAGAGCAGCTCTATTTTGAGTCCTCACTGCTGGGGCTCGCTCGCATGCTTGATCTGCCGTTCCTCGCTGTTGCCAGCGCTGGTACAAGGCTGTGGTAAAGCAAGCAGCTCAAGTCGTCCATTGTACGAGCCCAGTATCAGCAGATACTTAGAGAGCACGAGCCTCCCTGGCGCTTCACCTCCTTGGGGACCATGGACGAACAAGGTGGCGCCTCCGCCAAGGACAAGGAGACCGTCAAGGTCGTCGTGCGCTGTCGGCCACTCTTTGGGAAGGAAATCGTCGAGGGCCGCAAGCCGATCGTGACGATCGACCCGCAGGCGTCGATCATCTCGATCAAGTGTCCCGAGAACGACCAGATCAAGTCGTTTACGTTCGACTCGGTCTACGACGAGAGCACGTCGCAGCGCCAGTTCTACGACGAGTCCGGGTACCCGCTCGTCGAGAGCATCTTTGACGGCTACAATGGCACGATCTTCGCGTACGGCCAGACCGGATGCGGCAAGACCCACACGATGCAGGGCAAGGACAACCCGCCGGAGCTGCGCGGCGTGATCCCGCACTCGTTCGACCACATCTTCGAGAGCATCAGCGCCGATCCGTCGCGCGAGTACATGGTGCGCGCGTCCTACCTGGAGATCTACAACGAGGACATCCGCGACTTGTTGGGCGACGACTCGAAGAAGAAACTCGACCTGAAGGAGAGCGCCGACGGCTCCGTGTACGTCAAGGACCTCACGGAGGTTGTCGTCAGCAACGTGGACTCGATCAACAGGTAGGGAATGGGTTGTGTTCTGTTGAGGAGCTCATTAAGTGGTGGCCAGCTACTAACTCAGTGTTCTATTGGTAGAGTAATGAATCGAGGGTTCAAGAACCGAACCGTTGGCGCGACGCTCATGGTATGTGACACCAAAGCTTTGAAAGGTGGTAGCCTACTAAACTAACTCCGTCCGTCAAAATCTGGTCTTGTAGAACGAAGGCTCCTCTCGGTCGCACTCGATCTTCACGGTGGTGGTCGAGACGAGTCAGAAAATTGAGGGCCAGGAGCACTTCAAGGCCGGCAAGGTACGGGGACTTTGCCAGTGTCTTCTGAAGCAATGGCTTTCAGATCAGATAAACTAACAAAGCGCGTTGATATTGTAGCTCAACTTGGTGGACCTGGCAGGCAGTGAGCGACAGAGCAAGACCGGCGCAACCGGGAACCGACTCAAGGTAGGTTGTCGCGGTTCCTCATTGATCCCCCTAGTTAGTACTAACAGATGTCTGTGACTGTTTCTCAGGAAGGATGCAAGATCAACCTGAGTCTCTCGGCGCTGGGCAACGTCATCTCGGCGCTTGTGGACGGGAAGGGCAAGCACATCCCCTACCGGGACTCGAAGCTCACGCGGCTGCTCCAGGACTCGCTCGGTGGCAACACCAAGACGCTCATGGTCGCGGCCGTGAGTCCCGCCGACTATAACTACGACGAGACGCTCTCGACGCTGCGGTACGCGAACCGCGCCAAGAACATCAAGAACAAACCCATTGTGAACGAAGACCCGAAGGACACCAAGCTGCGCGAGTACAAGGAGGAGATCGAGCGGCTCAAGAAGATGCTCGAGAGCCAATCGCGGGGGAGTGCGATGGGCAGTGCAAGCGGCATGTCGACGCCATGTTCAGCGGAGACGCCGCTGTCGAGAAGCACGCTGAGTTCTCCGGAGAATGCGACGAGAGAGTTAGCGACACAGGTGGCTGCTGTGAACTCCGAGCTTGTCGACCAAGCGCTGGCGAAAGAGCGGGAGGAGATCGCAAAGTACCAGAAAGAGGCGGCGGAGATGCTCCAGCGAGCGAAGCAGATGATGGACGAAGCGAGAGCGCTGCAGGAAGAGCAGCAGCGAGCTCAGGCACTTCAACAGCAGCAACAACAACAGCAAGAGCTGGAGAAAGAGAGGGAAGCACCGAGTACAGCTGTGGTAGCAGCAACTGAAACTTCGACGCCAACAGCTACAAGTCCGAACGAAAACGGCGGAGTCCCCGAGCCAGTTCAACTCTCGGCTATTAACACACCCAGCACTGCTGCTGCTGGTATTGTATCGTTACCCAAGCCAACCGCCCCAGTTGAGCCGCTGAGCTTAACTCCTTCGAGTACTGTGTTGGGTGGTCTACCGCCATTGAAAACGCCACGAGCAAGGCAGCTCTCTCAACCGGACGTACTCGCAGACTTGGCACAAGAGAAGCGCGATGTAGCAGCAGCAGCAGCTCCTTCTCTTCAGGCCGAAGAGACTCCAGTTCCAGTTCAGTCGAGTAGTACCCCTCAGACTACCAGTACTGTCAATCCTGCCCTCTCTAGAGTTCCGTCAAGCAGTGCTGCTACAGCTATTGTGTCGCCTCCCGTTCGATCCAAAGCTGACGACGAAGCGATCGCGAAGGCCATGCGCGAGGCCGCCCAGGTGGACGCGCAGGCGAAGGGGATGATGCTCAGGGCCGAGCAGATGATGAAGGAGGCCGAGGCGCGCGCGGAGGAGGCGCAGAAGGTCAAGATCGTCAAGGAGGTGGTCGTGAAGGAGGTGATCCCGGACCACCACGTGAAGGAGAAAGAGGAGCTCAAGGAGTTCAACCAGACGATTTTGAACCAGCGCGACAAGATCGGCAAGGAGCTCGAGAAGACGCAGCAAGTCATGGAGTCGTTCATGAAGGAGAAGGAGGAGCTGCACAACAAGCTCCGGAAGATCGAGAGCCAGATCCTGGGCGGCACCTCGAATCGGAAACTTGACAGCGACGGTAGTAGCGGCACTAGTGCTACTACGAGACCTCTGGTGGACTCGGAGGTCGCGCTGCTCAAGCAGCAGGTCGACTACCGCCGCGCGCAGATCAAGCTCAAGGAGAAAGCGAAGAAGGAGGCGCAGAACGAGACGGCGCGGAGAGCGCTCGCACTCGAGAAGCAGCAGGTCGAAGAGGAGCTCAAGAGCGCGCAGGAGGCCGCGCAGGCGAGTCTCGCGGCTGCTAAGAAGAAAGAAACCAAGTACCGCGCGAAACTCGACGCCGCGCGGCTGGAAATCGTCGACCTGAACAACGAATTCGAGCGCGAGCGCGAGAATTTGCTCGACACGATCCGCGAGCAGACGAAAGAGACCAAGCTGCTCGAGCAGCTCGTGGAGATCTTTCTGCCGCAGAACGAGCTCGTGAAAGTCTGGGAGCGCGCCGTGTGGGTCGAGGAGCGCGAGGAGTGGAACCTCCCCAAGCTCAAGCCCCGCAGCGATTTCCAGAAGATCAAGCTGCCGACGCTCCATATCAGCGGCGGTGGTGGCGGTAGCTTAGGGTCTAGTGCCAGCCCTGCTGTATCTGCTATTGGTGGCGGTGGGGTTGGCGGAGGTATCGAGTCTGGTGGGGCCGAGGTGATATCAGACGATGAAGGAGCAGCAGTAGGCAGTGGTGGAGGTATCCAGTCTGCAAACGGTGGCTCGGCTGTACGTTCTTCGAGCTCCTCAGCCAGCTCGAAGCGGAGAAAGAGCGTCAAGGATGGGTATCATTCGAGCATACCGCCTTCCAAACCCAACAGCAGCAGCGACACGAGCTTGTTCACCGGCAGGATAGAGGAAAACGGGTACTTCACTTCGTCATTTTTGCCCTCCTATGGGGTGGGGAGCACCTCGAGTAGTAGCTCCTCGCACCACCACCCGCCGCCCATGCACTCCAGTCGACTGTTGTCTCCAGAGAACGGTCGATTGCCGAGCGCAGTGCGCTCGAGTCGCTACGACCCACAGAAAGACGAGCTCATTTCAGAAAGCAGCAGCTCTCACAAGTCAAAGAAGTCCTCACCCAGCAGCAGCAATGGTGGTGATAGTGGCTCTGGCTCCCGAGAGCGCAAGAGATCAAAAGAGCACCGAGAGAAAGACCGCCATGGACTCAATGGAGTGCCTCCGCTGCTCCCAACCAACAATGAAGCGCGGTCGCCGACCGATATGCACATCAGTGGTGGCGGTGGAGGTAGCGACAGGTTCTTTCCCTCCGAGGACGATCTCCTTGCGCCATTAACCAGCGAATACCAGCCCCGCGATAGGCTCCAGTCCCGAAAAGGATCGCGTCAAGGATCCAGAGGCAGCGGGGGTACCACTGGACTCAACAGCGCTACGGGGAGCAGCAGCAGCCAAAGCAGTCTGAGTGAGTTTGAGTACCCACCTCCAGTGGAGAAATCGTCAAGGAGAGACCCATCTGCACGAAGTGGCACCAGCAGTAGTCGGTACGGTCACAGCAGCAGTACAAGTGGTGGTGGGGGTAGTGGCAGCGGATCCCGACGCCATCGTGAACGACAGGAAGACGGATACAACGACGATCTGAAAGACGGGTCGCCGGCAATGGTGATCATCTCAGATGCACCTGTGGACGGGTCGGTGGTCAAGAAGAAGTCGTCGTCTTCGTCCTTCTCTTCGTCTGGGAAGCACAAGAAGAAGGACAAGAAGGAGAAACACTCCCATGGGAACAGTGGTGGTGGTGGCGGCGACAACCACGATCCGTACGACGATTTCGACATCCCGGAGCTCCAGTACGGTGCCGCGACAGCAGCGCGTGGCTCGGCTCAGTCGCCGGAAGACCAGGACTCAGAGTACTGACCTACCACGAAAGTATCACTCGACACTCAGACAAGTATCCAACAAAACCAAACGAAGTTTTACAGACAATCATTTTTTTTACTAATAGTATTTATTTGCAAACACACACCACAGAGGAGAGCGAATCTGAACAAGAGAGTTTGAGGGATCGGTTCTGTGTCTGTTGATTATTATTGAGTTCTAACCTCTGAGTGTATATCTCAACCTCGCTTAGGTTTCCGCGTCTGTTTGGCTTGGCTCGAGACCACGCCGGCTTGCTGCCGCATCTTCTTCTGCGCCTGGAAGAACGCGAGCGAGTCTGGGTCCTGCGCGCGGATGCGTTCGACCTCCATCTGGTCGAACTTCTCGCCGTCGTCCAGCTTGTCGTCCTTGCTGAACGCGTGGCCTCCGAAGCCAGAACCGCCACTGTCAAAACCTCCGCCGCCTCGTCCAGGGCTGCCGTCGTCCTTTGCTAGTGCGCTGTTGTGGCCCTCTTCCTCGTACCAGTCCTCAAACTCCCGCACGAGCCGCATGCGCAGCAGCTCGACGCTGCGGTTCGTGAACTCGAGCTCAGATTTCGCGTCCTTGAGGTCGTCAAAGAGCGCGCGGTAGTCGCGCTTTGCCTCGCGCTCGGCAGTCATCAGGACGAACTCTTCCTCGTCGACGATTTCCTCACGCTGTTGTTGTTGTGTGGTTCCTCGATCTTTCTGAGCTGCTGCTGATGTTTTCCCCTTTGGGTTCGTAGGCGAAGTGCCACCGCCACCTCCACCACTCCGGTTGTTGCGTTTCTCCTCGAGCTGCACTTTCACGGTGTCGATCTGCACTTTGACCGCGTTCATCCGGTTCGAGATCTGCTTCACCTTATGCTTCACGTCAAAGAGTTTGTCCTTCTCTTCGTTCAGACTCTTCTGGATCTTCTTGCCCGGACCGGTCTTGAAAAACTTGAACGCCTCATTCTTCAGCCGCATAGAGTACGAGTCCCGGTCGTCCGGGTCACCACTTCCACCACCACTGTCTACACCGCCGCCACCAGAGAAGCTCGGGTTATCGTTGTTGCGACCGCCTCCTCGCTCATCAATGCTCGAGTCGAGAACCGATCGCGTTGGCGAAGGACTCCGATGCCGCGACCTGCCGCCAGCGTCCGCGTCGGGTGACCCAGAACCATTCTTTGCCTGCTGAGAGTAGTCCTTTTTCTTCTTGACAGTGTCCATCGTCGATGGACGCGCAGCGCCCGGCACGACGCCGAGTCCAAAGCCCACACCTCCAGGCTCTTCGTCGCCCACAAACTCATCGTGGTGCGACCCACCACCAAGATCGTTGTTGTTGCCTCCTATGTTACTACCACCATTGTGGATATCTGCACGGGAACCGTTCGAACTCTGCGTTCTCGACGCACTGGAACCCGCGGACCCAGCGCGGATCGACGTCGACGAGTGGCCGAGCGCGTTGCTCTCTGCGTTCTTGAGCAACATCTTGAACTGTCGGAAGAGCTCGCGGATCTCGTGGATGCTGTTGAGCTTGAGCGCCTCGTCCTCCTTCTCGGGGGTCGGCGCGTCGACAAACTGCCGGATGACCTTCATCAGCTGGTGCTTCTGCTCGGGCGTGTGCTCGTCGTAGACCACGCCCGTGCGCTCCACGAGCGCGTCGTGCATGATCAGCTCGTGCTTGAGCTCCTTGATCTGCTTCTCGTACTTGCGCAGCAGGATCGTCGGGTCCGTCTCCACGATCGTCGCGATCTCGTTCTGCACGCGCATCATGCGCTGCGCGAGCTTGAGCGTCGAGATCGTCTCTTCCAGGTGCTTGCTCTCGCCCTGTAGGTACACGAAACAGGTTATAGCAAGGGTTAGTCTTCCAGTCTACAGCTTCCAAGTACCGACCATATACACGGAGCGACGTACGTACCCAGACGCAGGCAAACATGAGCGTGTTCGAATTCCCGCCGAGCGAGTCCTTGAGCACGTTCGTGAGCTTCGTCTGCCGGTAGGGGATGTGTCGCTGCTCCTTAGAGCTCAGCGCGACGATGCACTGCTCCAGGAAGCTCAGGCTCTGGTTGATGTACATGGACTCCTTCTTGATCGTCGAGGTCTGCCCCGCCGCCGCGTGCTGCTTGCTCTCGCCGTCGTCCATGGTCTTCTTGAGTCGCTCGCTGCCGGCGAGGTCCACGAGGTGCAGCTTGCTGTGCACCACGCGCTCATTGCCGCCCGCGCGCGACTTCTGCGCGATGTGGAACGTGAAGATGCAGTGCGACCGGTTCGAGCGCTTGTTCAGCTGGTGCTCGGCGACCGTGCGCTGGAGCTCGCCGTTGAAGAGCTGGTCGAGCGCCTCCTGCTCGCTCATGACCTCGACCTGAGTGATTCCGCGCACGTAGGTACCTTTCGAGTCTTCGACGACCACAAAGTCTCCCTTGTGCGGATCTCCACTGGAGGCGTCGACCGCGCCGAAGTTCGCGAGTAGGTCGTAGATGCGGTCGTTGTAGATCTCCATGTACGACACCTTGATGGAGTACGAGATCTCGATGCGGTTCTCCACCTCTTCGTACACCTGTGCGATCGCGCGTGGCGCGATGCCGCGGTGCTGGTAGTTGTGCGTGTCGCCGATCATCGTGAACGACTTGCCGGCGCCGGTCTGGCCGTACGCGAGGATCGTGCCGTTCACGCCGTCGACCACCGCACCGTGCACGATGTCGCGCGCGATCGCTTCGTAGACCTTGTCCTGGCCGGCGTTGTGCAGCACCTGGTGGAACTTGAACTTCCAGCAGTCCTTCTTGTTCGACGGCGCGGCCGTCGCGACGCTCGCGACTGAGAGCGCGTTCGCAGGAGGCGCGGCGTTCCCAGTACCCTCCTGGTTCTTGGACGGCGAGCCCCCAAGGAGGCTGCTGCTGGCGAGCACCGTGACCGTGTTCTCGTCCGGGTCGATCAGGATCTGGCTCGTGGCGAAGTTCGCCGTTGGACGCGTCCGGATGATCACTTTCACGCCATTCTTCCCCATCGCGAGTGGCGACGGCTACTGCCTTTTGGTGGTTGGACGATACACAGGCTGCAGAAGAGCGTTTGCGTCGACGAAGGAGTTGATGATATGTCTGTCTGAACAGCAGCGCAACTGTGCGTGCTCCCAGAGCCAAAGCTGCTATCCACGAGAGCAATGAAACGACAGCGCATTTCAGTTGGTGGTTACGCGGCACAGGTCAACAGTTCAACTATATCGGGACACACATGCGCAGCCCAGAATTGGAATCTCATCGCCAACATCTTACCTCAGGTTGAGCAGCAACTGCAACTTGGAGCTGTGTGCATAACGCTGTGCTGTGTCTATCTCTCTGGGGGCGACTGACCGATGTAAAAGGGAACACTATGAATGTGGCGGACAAACAACTCTCTTGGGCTGCAAACGCGAAAAACGATGAGATGGCAGCGCCACCGAGTCTTCCGTGCTCGTCATCACGCGTTCCAGTCTGATGAGTGAGACGAGCTCGCTTTCTGGGCGGTGGTTCCGTTGACGATGAAGGAGCGTAGTACTGGACCACGCTGAGGAAAGCGAGTCGACTCGCCAGGCTCAGCGGGCGCCGAATGCACCGACCGTTGATCCTCGGTCAGGGCTGCTTCGTGCTCTTCGAAGAGAATCTCGCACATGTCAATCTCCAGGTACTCGATCGTGCGGTTGACTTGGAGCATCCCAGCGAGTGCTGCGAACACGCTCCCTTCGTACAGATCATACCATGCCGAAGGGATTTTCAGAAACCGAAGAGACTTCGCTGCAGCGCTGGTCGGTTCCTGGAGCATGCAGATAAACGGTATCAAGGAATTGTCATGACCCGTCAAAAAATTGTAGAAGTTCAGGTGCTCAATGCGGCATCTCCCGCTTGGATACACGTCCAATAGCACGGCCAGGAGTCGTTTTTCCGTTTCGCCCAGCTTGAGAACCTTCAGATACTGGACATCCAGCCACGAGATGACGGAGAAAGCGATCTTGAGGATGCTGTCGTACTTGACTAGAATGCAGTACCCGTAATGCGGGACAATAAAGTCAACCCAGTCGAGGTTCCTGTCGTTTCTCATCACATGAAAGAGCCCATCTTGCTTCAGCACGATTGACTCTGGGCCCGATCCCAGTTGACTAGTCTCATTGTCAGTGGGCTTGATTGTGACCGTTGTACCTGCTTTCAAAGCCGCAAGCCCAGTCACCACTCTCTCCTTCGTTCGGCGCATCCAGCAGCTCCTTCACTGGATTCGTCGCCACAAGCACGTCGCATTCCGCAACTCCGCGTAAGAGAGCGTGAAGGTGTTGTGACACCGCTCTGGGTCTCCTGGCGGAAAAAGCGCATACACTAGCCACTGCAAGATCTTCTGGCTGCTCTCACGCGAAGCCCCCACACCCAAATGCGATAGGTGCAACTGCTGGAAGTCTCTCCAAAGCGCAAGTGATGAGCACACCGCCTCAAGTTGGCGTGCGTGCCACCCTCCAGTTGGTTCCCAGTGCTGGATCTCCAATTCCGTCCAGTCGTCGCTCAACATCTTTTCAAATCCCTCCTCAGCTCGCGGTGAGGACCGATCTGTTATCGCTTGTAGGATTGGCCCGAGCTCTGAGATTGGTAGCCGTCCACGCGCCGAGGTGGCGGCGATGTCAATTGATCTCATTGTCGGCTCGGACGTCTAATGCTATTAGTAATAGCAGCTCGGCCAGCACTGGTGCTGCACCGAGCCCAAGCTTGAGCGAGCTGAAGTACAGCCGCCGCGTGTGCAGATCCGTATATGGGAAACCGATATCTCCCCGGGACGTTAGCTCCTTCTTCAATGCAGCTGCCGTGTGGTTGGCTCGGTCGACTATCCCTCTCACCAGCTCCACCGCAGACGTCAAGTACGCCACCGCCAAGTCGTTTCCGCGCCAATCTGTTGACAAGAAGAAAAAAACTCCATGGTTTACAAACTAATAGGTCTCCGTTGTCTTGTTTTGTGTGCATCCAAACTGAGCCGAATACTGTCCCAGTGTCTACCCTGTCGATCCAACGCAAGCCTTCTAGCCAGTATCCTCTGAGGCACACGACTTTGGGGGAGTCGGTGGTACTTTTGGTCGTGGTGGCGGCGGCTGCTGCAATACTTCGTGTTGGTCGGATGCTCCAACCAGCGAGGCTTTAGTTGATCTTGACGTCCGCGCAGTTGTTGTAGTGCTCGTACGGGG
>JAASFI010001197.1:0-10505 GCA_023333705.1 Globisporangium viniferum | reverse complement strand
CTTCTTTCGGAACAACAAGAAGGCACTGGCTAGGCACCTACAAGTGCAAGATGAGGTTCGCGATTCCGCATTCCGAGACTGGATGAAAGCAGTGAAGTCATCCCTCGCACTGTTCTTCGCGTTAAAGAGAAAGGAACAGAAGAGCACGTTTCCGGATTTGAAGTTCAAGAGCAAGTTCGCCCCGTCGAATTCGATCGAAATCTGTGCGCGATCGATCTCAGTGGTTCAGCAGGGAGAGAAGCAGCTCGTTCGCTTCCATCCTACCTTCTTCGGGTTGGAAAAGAACGAAGGTATCCAACTGCGTGAACGACTCCCTGAGCTACTGCACTCGGTTTGACTGCAGCGGCAACAGACGCCGCAGCCGCGGTTCGGCCTGCTGGAGCGCGACGCAAGCTCTCAAGGCCTTTCGTGCGCACGATGATGGCTCTATCCCACTTCAGGTTCAAGAACCTCCTAAAATACAAAATGGAGAGATCCGGGGGTCGAGTGATCGAGTGCAGTGAGGAGTACAGCTCAAAGACATGCTCAAGATGCGGGAACGTGAAGTACGATCTCGGAGCCAGTGCCATCTACATATGTAACTCGTGTCGCCTTACTCAGGACCGAGACATCAACGCCAGTAAGAATATCTTCATGAAGAACGCCAGTCGCTTGCTAGGAAGGCTAGCGAAGGGATCGGTGAGCCTGCACCGCGGAGACCTGCCAGCGACATGCTGGCGACATCTATATAATTTAACGTTGTCTGTCTGTCTGTCCCGCCCCCATCTCGACTCGGATTTCAGCTGAACAGAAGTACCTGCAGATAACAAACAGGAGCAGCATTTGATAGTGGAAAGAGAAACAAAGGGAAAGAAAAAGCTGCAAGGTGCCATCCGAAATCGATACAAGCGGCGAAGGCGAGCCATCAGATGCTACCTACAGTACACTAATGCTCTCTCAGTTCTCTCAACAATTGTTCTTCTTGAAGTAGGAGCGACAATAATCCCCAAGGATATGAAGTATCGCTTGACACAGAAACGCAGGCAGTGGCCTCGAGTGCTAGTGGCGGCCGCAAAGAGCGGAGGAATGACGATACCGTTCCATGATCTTCATCTCACCTCCATCGGTTCAAACTGGCTGGTAATTGAAGGTTCAGTTCATCTGTGGTTAACTCGAAGAGCTAGAACAGTTGCGTAATTTTCGTAGTGTAATTATTTCATTAAAAAATGACTAAACCATAATAATTGAATTAACTCCCTTTCAATACAGAATTTCCCATTCTTATTACGCTCTTATTGGCTAAAACAACATAGTATAGAGCACCTCATTGGCTGAAAATCAAATCTCATTTATTTACGGCAAAAGAAAGAAAGGAGCGAACCCATGAGGAGGATGGTTGTCATCACTCCCTCCTTCTTTCCTCTCAGTCTGTTCGAAGGAGAAAGGGAAAGCACTGCGCGTCGAGCAGCTTGGAAGAGGCTGAAGAAGACGACGCACGCGCGCCAGTAGCGAAGCCACGCGCGTTCACCCACCTGCCCCCCCCCCTCCTTCCCCCTCATTCGACCGCACGCTGCCTTGCGTCAGTCACTGTGGTCGACGAGCGATGGACGACGACGACGCAGCAGACCGCACCTTCCTGGCTGAGCCTTCCGATGGTGCTGCCAGCAGTGCTGCTGGTGCTGATGCTGCTGGGCGTTTAGTGTGTCGCGCGATGGATAAACTCACTCTGCAGCAAGAAGACGACGCGGTGTCAGCATGCACTGCTCAAGAGGAAGGAGTAGGCGCTTCGTCGCTGTCAGCGGTCGAAGAAGTAGAACCAGAAGGCGAAGAAGAAGATGAACGAGAGCTGAAGCAGGAGCTGGAGCTGATGCGAGAAAAAACTGCGAAGGAGCGGCTGGAGAGACTTCGAGCGAATGACCGATATGCGCTGCACGCTGCGGCGAAGAAGGGAGATCTGGATGATGTCAAGTTTTTGCTTCAGCATGGCAAATCTGTGCACGACAAGAACTGGCGGGGTGAAACAGCATTGTTAGTCGCGGCAGAGAATGGCCATCTTGACGTTATCCTAGAGCTAACTGGACACGGCGCTGCCGTTGAAGCCAAAGATGATGATGGAAGAACTCCGTTGTGGTGTGCTGCTAACAGTGGACATCTTGACGTGATTTGGGAGCTGATTGACCGCGGCGCTGCCGTTGAAGCCAAAGACAGTTTTGGAAGAACTCCGTTGTGGTGTGCTGCTCACAGTGGACATCTTGACGTGGTTCGGGAGCTGATTGACCGCAGCGCTGACGTTGATCCCAAAGACGATGATGGAAGAACTCGGTTGTCACGTGCTGCAGAGTGGGGCCTTCTTCACGTGGTTCGGGAGCTGATTGACCGCGGCGCTGACGTTGACGCCAAAGGTGATGATGGAAGAACTCCGCTATCGTGTGCAGCGGCACGAGGTTACGTTCAAGTAGTGAAAGAGCTTATCGCCAATGGAGCAATGGTAGATGCTGCCACGATCCACAGCAGAACACCATTGTTCTACGCAGCAGAATACGGTCACATGGACATGGTGCAGCTCCTGATAAGGGTGGGTGCATCTCCCTGCACAAAGGCGCATTCAAGTCAGTCACGTCGAGAGAGCGAGACCCCACTTCTTCTCTCTGGTCGCGCTGGTCACATGAACATTTTCCAGTTCCTCGTTAACGCCGGCGCGCCAGTCAATGTCCGAAGTGGAGAAGATGGAGAAACACCGCTGATTTCGGCTGCTCGCTGGGATTTCTTTGCCGGCGTGCAACTTCTCAGCGCGCATGGAGGCTATCTTTGCGAAGACAAAGTGGCAGACGACGAGTATCCGCTGATTCCTGGCACGTTGATGACCATGAGAGGTTTTTGCGACACCACGTTTGAGTTTGAGCCGATGTGCTCTCGCGTCCTGATTCGATTGGAAGAGATCTGCTTGAAGCTCCAAGAATCTGACGCAACGCGTGCAGAAGAGGGCACGCTCGTGTCCTTCGCTAGCATTCTGTTTCGCTTCTGCAGACTCCAAATCGACATCGGCAAACGCAAAAGTCCTCTGTTGCGATTCATCGGCAGTCGTGCGATCGCAAACAAAATTCGAGACTTCCATGAAGAGCTGGATCACTTCGTCGGGATGCTGGTGCTGGGACAGAGTGAAAGTCGGCGGAAGGATCAGTGGGACGACGACCAGACCCAGCTTCTTGCTCGTTTTGAAGAGAAACTCAGTACAGACGAAGCTCTCCTCTATGGATTTGATTCTGAGACAGCGAAGCAGGAGACTGCTGTGCTTCTTCTGTACGAACTCAAGATCTGCCGTCAAGAAGGGCAGCGACCGGAGGTGCAAGCAAGCCTCGAGCGAGTAGTGGAGCGCTTTCTTCGGGTGTGTGACATGGACGCACCAGTTATTCCAGAGTGGTTCATCTCTCGCGATGATGTGGAGTTTCACAGTTGGAATCTCGTCAGATCGGAGAAAGAGATCCAGTACTACGAAGGCAAGTGGCGAAAAACTGCTGTTATTGTTGAAACAACTTATGGCACTTCAATTTTCGAGGAAGCTGCAGCCCAGTGGTTCCAGCTGAACCACCCCAACGTGGTCAAGCTGTTTGGCGCGTGCCACATCGGATCCCGATCGTTTTCATCTACGAGCTGGAGACGCAAGGGATCCCACTCCCAGAGTTCCTGAGCAAAGATGTCAACCGTCCGTTGGTGTGGAAGTGTCTGTGTGAAGCAGCGCTTGGTCTTCGCTATCTTCACAGCCGAGGTGTTGCTCATGGGCATCTTCAGAGCAAAAGCTTCATTGCTGGGTCTGGTATCACGAAGCTGCATGGTATGCGCCAGATCGGCATCCAGACAGTACAAGATGATATAAGTACAAATCTTTGGCTACCGCGTGAGGGATTTTATGGCTCCCGTAGTGCTTCCTCTAAGATCAGTTTTAGTCGCTCGGAGGCTTACGATACCTATGCGTTTGGCATATGTATCTGGGAAGCTCTGACCCTCGAGTTACCGTGGCAAAATGCTACATTTTTTGATTTGTGGCGTGAAAAAAAAGCCGGAAGGCTTCCTTATCGTCCTGCAAGTATTGGCGATGAAGAGTGGGATTTGATCACCAAGATGTGCGCAGCTGAACCAAGTGAGCGTGTCAAGATGAACTACGTGGTGAATCGGCTGAGCAAGTTTGCCATCGCAAGAGGCCAAGCCAGCGAAGCAGCACGACAAGAACCATTATTGCCCGCAGAGGTAAGTAACCATCTTTCGTGCAATCATGGATGTCCTTAACTTCTGGATTGGTGACTAATTCTACAATTTGCTGGGATCTTTTCGTGTGCAGACTAAAGACAAAACCATCGATGGCCACGTGTTTGCAGAATTTGATGGGAATATCATCCCGAACGCTCTTCAATACATTGGATCAAAGAGTGAGAAACTAGAAGGTCATAACTGGATGTCCAGCAACGTTTGTCCAGCGCTCGAATACATCTTCGCACTTCTCCAAGAACGCCACAAGACTCCGAAGGATACTGAAGTGCTGCAGTTCTGCGCTTCTTTGAGCAGGTTCCAACGATACTTACGCACTGCAGTGTCCAAGAAATCCGTGTACGAGTTGGCGAGAAGCCGCCACGTCGCTGAGGTGCACCATGTGGTGTACGCCGAGCTGGATCGCGTGCTGGACGCATTGGACGTACCAGAGGCAGACCCGATTCGGGTGTGGAGATACGTCGCAGGAAAAACAAATGAAAGCAGGGAGGTGGGTGGCTTGGAAAGCGGTGCTGCTCCCAGACCGTCTCATGAAAAAGCAAACACAAACTCCAGCACAGTCACGCTGAAGCAGTTCGACACGTCATCTGCAACCCACGACCTCTGGACGCCAGCAGGTCTGGCGACATCTTCAGATACACCGGCTTGATACCTGTCGTTGCGAGACCTGGTGTTTAGCAAGTCGGACGAGATCGGTCGAGGCTCGTTTGGAGCTGTCTACAAAGGAACGTGGCTGAACACCCCCATCGTGATCAAGTTCATGGGGTACGAAGAGGACTTCGACACCATCTCGACCGAGCTGCTGCTGCATGAAGTGCGCGTCTGGCACCGACTCAACCATCCGCACGTGCTGCAGCTGTACGGAGCATGTCACGTGGACAAGCGATACTTTGTGTGCGAGTACGCCTCGAATGGTGAGTTGAGAAAGTACCTGAAGAAGCCTGGCAATGAGCACCTGATGTGGGAGAAATTGTATGAAGCGGCTCTCGGACTCGAGTACCTGCACGTACAGAACATCGCGCACAGCGACCTCAAGTGCGACAACATCGTGGTGGGCATGGACGGCAAGGCGAAGTTGATCGACTTTGGGCTGAGCTGTCTGCTGAACGAGGCGGAGATCCAGGTCGATGTCAAGAAGATGGGGGCTGTGAACTGGAGATCTCCCGAGTATATGGCTGGCGGTCGTCCATCGTTTGCCTCGGACGTGTACTCGTTTGCGATGTGCATCGTGGAGGCTGTGAGCGGTGACGTCCCATGGGGCGGAAACGTCGAGTCTCCCGCGCAAATTCGCTACCAACTGAAAAAAGGAAATATGCCTCACATTTCAGCCCAGATATCTGACAAACAGCGACACCTTATTCAGCTGATGATCAAGTTCAACCCAGCGGAGCGCGTGAGGATGTCGTATGTGGTGGACAAGCTGAACGAGATTGCGCAAGATGAAAAGGCGATGAAAGCGCCATAGCAGAGATAATTTTTACGGGAAAACGAGCAGCCTGATGTCTTGAAATGAAGAAAGTGACGAAGTCGGTGTTGCATGTATACATTTATAAGAAAATCAATCAAGAATCAATGAAAGTTGTCATCTGTCTGTGCTTGAAGAGCCTGAGTTGAAATGCGTCGTTCCCTTTTCGGCCCAAGAAGCAACGTTGGATGCATCACTCAACATCTTTCAAGTGTTCGGTCAAAACCTGCTTGCATTTGAAGTTCAGAATGCAGCTGCGCAAATGCGTCGTGACCGTGAGCTCGCAGCGTTGGCTCTTGGTGTTATTCGTCACACCAGCGCCTTTAACTGATTTTACTGCTTCTGATGCAGGTGGTGATGTTCCTGCCTCTGGTGCGCAGTTTGATGTCGTTTTGGTGTACTTGTATGGCCTCCCTGACATGGCAGCGCACCCGACCAAGCTTGATTTTGCATCGCGCATGCCCTTGAAGCTTGCAGAAGCGTGGCTCAGCTCTACCACAACTGTTGGTGGTGGTAGTGGCACTACTACCAGAAGTGATGCAAGCCAACGCGACGTCGCTTTCGTAACGTTCAACTTTGGTGGCGTGCCAGGGTCCGACGAGGAGCTGCGGTTCACGGACAAGACGCTCTCGAAGGAGGTCGAAGACGCGGTTGCGGTGTGCGAGTGCGTGAGGCAGAACCTATTGAGAGAGAGAGCGTCAAAGGAGCCAAGAGCAGCAAATGGGGCCTGACCAGCGCGAGTTACATACTCATGTCGCTATATGATCGATCTGATGACGCCCGCTGACCTTCCAGATCGAATGGCGAGTGCCTTTGTGGTTTACAAACTGTATGAGACTTCGCAAGATGAAGTAGCACGAGGCGCGCTGTCAAAGGCGTCAGTAAGTGCTATTGCTGTTGGTTTCATTCGGTTCAATCTGCATCCGCTTTCATGTGAAGGGATGTCTAGTGCATTCCTTTGAAAAACCACCATCGCAGCATAAAATGTTGTTTAGATCAGCTTGACACTTCGCTAGTCGCTCGATCGGTAGCTTGGACCCCGTCTTTCGAGGCAGCTTTTGCTCAAACTGTTTTTCTTGCCTTTGAGTATGGGACCTGCTGACGCTCGAGTCCCGCTTCTTTTGACGCCATAGATCGCGTTTGCTTGTGCTGTTTGCGTATGCATCTGTTGTTTGTAAAGCATGCTCTGTTTGAGTGAAACCCCCATCGAATAAGAGTCGTTGCGGCAACTCTCCAGTCTTTTTGTCCCCAAAGTTGTTTGATACCTTACTCCAGGGAGTGAGAGCGAGGAAACATGCCACCATTGACCTTTCAGTCCCCCCCCCCCATTCCATCTTGACTCGGATTTCAGCTGAACAGCAGGACCTGCAGATAACAGACAGGTATTGCTTTTGCTAATGGGATGGGGAAAAAGAAAAGAAAGCTCTAATGTGCCATCTGAAATCGATTCAAGCGGTGAAGGAGAGCTATCAGATGCTACCTACAGTGCAGTATTGCTCTCTCAGTTCTCTCAACTATTGTTCTTCTTGAAGTGGCATGTTCTCTTGAGCTTCATCCATTTCAAAACCATTGCCAAGTTAACTAAAAAATACTTTCGAGCGTAAATTTAGCTTTAGAAAGCCTAAATTTTATCAATCTAACCTAATATTCAAATGTCAGTTCTTTATAAGTCATTTTATAAGACACACTCACGGTTAGGCGCAAAAGTGTCGCTTCTAAAGAGGGATGACTGTATATGTTTCTAGCACTTTCCAGCACGAAAGGATCGAACTTTGAGTTCGCAAACTCGCACCGAGCGAAATGCTGGTTTGAAAGAAATGCATCAGCTAGCATGTTAGGCAAAACGAAGCAACTGCGTCCGCTCCTGGAGGTGTACTGACTGCCAACCATGCCTGTCGGAAAACTGCAACGAAGCGCGCATCGAGCGAGAAAGTTCGAATCGAGTGGTCAGCGGACCGCTGGTTACCGATCTCTCCAGTGAGAGGCGGACGATGCCGAGAATCCGACTGAAGCTAAAGTTGTGAGGCTCCGGTGGTGCGCCGCTTGGAGTTGAAGAGCTGCTCGAATGCGCGCTTGTGTCGTGGCCCTGGCTTGGCTGCGACGCCGAGCGCTGGAAGAACTGACGCAGGTTGGGAAGTGGTCCGCGAGGCTGCTGCTGCTGTTGCTGGCGCTGAGCTTGGGGTCAATGGCGACTGATGGGTGTGTGCGGTTGGATGAGCTGGGATTGGTCGGGGAGCTTGCCTTGCCTTGACTTCAAAGAGGTCAAGATCATGGGCAAGTTGAACTTCGAGGGGGAGGGGGCAATTGATACTGGCAGACGCCACAGACTTCTTGGAGCTGACTGCTGCCAGACATCTTGGAACTGCCGCGGGTCTGGTGGCGGTGAATGGTGACGGTGAAGCTTTAGGTGATGGAAGAGGTTCAGGTGGAAGGCGAAGTTCAGGTGCTTGACGACGAGGAGCTTGCCCGGCTAGAGTCTTCGCAGCTTTCGCCGTAGTTTTTTCCGTAGCTTTCTGCTTTGCTGCTGCTTTCAGTTCTCTGGTCACCGCTGCCTTCGTAGCTTGAATACTCGCGGTGCAGAGGCAGCACATGTTTTCCCCCATCTTGTTGAGCAGTTCCTCGGTGTCAAACTTGTACTCGCTCTCCGGGGGCCGCATAGCCTCGAAGTCGGACCGAAACGACTCCTGCCGTCCGCTCACACAATCCTCTATTGTCAGGTGCTCCTTCGAAGCAAGCGCGTGACGTGACCAGTTGAACGACCCGCATGTGCACCTAGTACTATCACTCAAAGTAAACTTCGAATGCATCATATAAGTTTTCCTCTTATGTACCTTCACTGAGATCTTGACCTTCAAGAGCGCTCGAACCAGACTCAGCGACGAGTGTATCTGTTGATAATCGAGTATCACTTGAATCGGCGTGTCGAACGCGCCTACAGTGAGTCTCGCTTTCGCCGCAAGCACCGCTTCTAGAAGTTCATCGAGAGAGAATACATACATACAAATAGCAAGCGAGGCTTTCGTCTCATCTATCACGGATATTATGCGCGCTAAATGAGCCCTGGAGTCATTCGGCGCCGGAAACTGCAGAGTTTCCGACCTCGTCGGCGATGGTGGTGCCATTGGTGGCGCGCTTGTGAGGAAGTCTTGGAAAGCATCGTGCACGCGACTCACCTCGGCAAGCTCCTCAGCTGTGGGGTTTCTGGGGTGCTTCTCCAGTTGCCTCTTCGCCCGCCGAGTGATGGGATAGAGGGTGTTCACGTCGAACCCATAGAGGAGAGCGAGGAACAATTGCGGGAACCCCCCCAAACAAGTGCAGGAACACGACGCGCTCCCTCAAGTCTTGTGCCGTAAGGTCTTTGTGCGCCATAAGGCTCGCGGCGCGGCATACCTTCACAGCAGGGATCTCCTCGGTGAGAGGCGACTCGGCTCGCTCGCGTGGCGCGCTTCCGGTGCGAGGCGGCCACCACAATGATGTGATGCAAAGCAGAACTAAACAGCAGTGCCAGAAACCGGTAGATAGAGCCGCTCAACACTTGCTCTCTCGCAAGCTCGGAGCAAGCGCGTTGATCCAGTAGACCACTGAACTCCGATGGTTAACTAGGTGATGACACTCCTGTCACAGGGTGAGTCATCCACACAACTCATCCTGATCAGTGCGATTCGGTAGTGAGTGATGTCACCTCGAGCCCTCGCTCGGCCTCTTAGTGTCATTCTATGGTGAACCCGATCGAATCCCATCGTGAAAGACACCATTCCTATCAAAATGTGTTTGTTCTGTATCTCAACAGCTCATGAAGACACTACGAGCATTCGAACTTCGAGTCGGTATAAAAATCACAACTACCCAGCACAGCTCTATCACTCTACTTCCAAGTTTCCTAGCACAGAGTGCTGAGGTTGATCCAGCTCGCAATTCTCGCCAGGTAACACCGGCACACTGAGTCGTCATCTACGTGCTCTTCTTCTTTGTCGATGCGGGGTCCAGCGTGAAGGACACTACTCGAGTCACCACTCCATGAGGCTAGCGAGATTGGCAGAATCACCAAAAACTTCGCGCGACAAACTCTGCTCGTCCGCTTGATATGCGCACGAGGGAGAATATCATAGTCGCATCTGGAGAGTACTGTAGTAATACTTGATAGAGCTCCAGATGCGCGCTCGCATGAGAGATCGCGTATTCTGTGTATTCCTTGGCATGGGATACAAATTGAAGCCCTCTACTGACCGACCTGGCGTTTCTGAAGAAGAAGAAACCATATTTTTTCAGATTGCTGCGATCGCTTTGAGATCCCAAGTGTTGCTGCAACGAAGGCTCTCCGTCGTAGCAGTCCTCGTTTCCATCAATGTCTGGCTTCAGAGCTGGCACCGGTTCCACAGCCACATTGTGATGGCAGCATATCCGTGGTTTATTGGATGGAAGACGATCAAGAGTCCTCCTCAAGTGGCCAGCAGCCAAATGTGGCGCGGGGGGGATCAATATCGCTGTTTCAGAACCCACCAAAGTCGGATTGATGAGAGTTCTTCACAAAGTTTTGAGAACGAAGAGCTACGCCGAATGGAAAGTGCGAACATGTGTACTCCTCAGATCCGACCTCTGATAGAAAGCAGCCCCTCGCAACCATCTAACAGCAATCAATCGCAAACAGATCTAGACCCCCATGATGTGGATAAAGCCCCCTGTATTCCAGTCCAGCCAACCATCTACGAACGTGGAAATCCTTGTTGCATGTGCAAAAACACAGGGCTTCATGGCTGCTTCACGGCTGCTTCACGGCTGCTTCACGGCTGCTTCACGG
>JAASFI010001196.1:0-10506 GCA_023333705.1 Globisporangium viniferum | reverse complement strand
GCTCTCGTGCTGGAACGTGTCGGCGTGCATGCCGACCAGCGCGATCACAGCGCTCGCAGCGCACACGACCATTCCAGTGAATGCACCAACTCGCTTGAGCATCTTGGACTTGGATGCTCTCATCTGTGGCTTTTGCGCTGGCGCAGGAGCTGCTTGACCTGCTGCTTCCATGGCGCTGCACTCCTTGACGCCAGTCATGACTCTATCTTGCGTTTACTCCAGTGTGAATTCGAAAGTGATCGGTGATCGATTCTGGCACCGAATGTTGAGACGAGAGAATGGGCAAAACCATGTGGATCTGCGTCAATAAATAGTCAAACCACCCTCGCGGAGGGCCAGAAGGGTGGACTGATGGATCCAATGGACCAGTGCATTGCGTAATTGCAGCGCGAGCGAGAGAGGGTGGAGCGTTGTGAAGGAGCCATCTGTAAACGCAGAACTCCAGCTGGGTTATCGGACTTGGCTGGGCAATCAGTAGCAAACGCCTATTGCTGCTGCAGGTCTCACTTGTTTTAACTGTCTGCACACGTCACAGATGGAAGAGTCTGTCGAGATAGTCAGACCGATGCCCATCAAATCAGCCTCTATAAATGATGATCATGTGATTATATTTATTTGTAGAGGTAATTTGAGTGTCAAAAAATCGAATAAATATTTTGAAAAGGTAATTTGCTTTTTAAAAAGGCAATTAAAACACACAAGATCGGTTCCGTGACTGGCTCTTTCTCGGGGAGCTCACTTCAGGCTTTGCTCGTCGCCATCCCTTGAAGCGCGTAAACAGCATGCGGAAGGTTCAAATTGCTGGCCCTTTGACTCAAAGCTTGACCTGTGGACGTACGAATAATAAGGCGGACTGACTTGTTATTGTATTCTTCACACTCTTTAGCTACGGGACCCAAGTCAAGTTCAGCAGCCAGCGATCAGTTCAACGACCACGATCTCATGTAGGCATCTCTGCAGTCCTTTGCTGCGACAACAACTCCTCTAGGGTCTTTGTCCGTTCCATTCCTACGTGATACGACACGACAGAAACTTGTTCTGTGCTGCTCGCTGGCCACTCATCCACTTCATAGTCCACTTCGTCTTTCTTAGAACTTAGAACTGGCAGTTGAACCACTTGATCGGCTTGCGGTCCTTGCCCCACCAGCCGTCGCCGTGGCGGAACGTCGCGTCCAAGTGGTTGATGCTCGCCTTGTAGTACTTGCCGCCGTCCCAGGACGTCGAGTAGAGCGAGGTCGAGAGCGTGGCGTGGCAGCTGCTGAAGTCCACTTGGCCGTCGTTCTCGAGCGACGGGTGGCCCGACAGCAGACCCAGGGCGGTCAGCGTCGCCGAGTCACTGGAGAGCAGACCGGTGAAGCTCACGCCGCACATGTTGGAGCTCACGTGCTTGGCGTAGGTCTCGCCGGACTTGACGTAGAGCGCGTCGACGCCCTCTGGGAGCACCTTGGCGCCCATCGCGCCGATCGAGCGGATCGACACCATCGTCGGGCAGAGACCGTAGTGGTACAGCAGCTCCACAATCGGGTTGTCGAGCTTCGTGCTTGGGTTGTCCGTGCACAGCGTGCTCTGGATGGACTTCGGCAGACTCGAGAAGAGCGACACCGCACTGGACGACGACGCGCTGCCGAAGATCGGGCCGGCGAGCGCGATCCACTTGGACGACGCCGCGAGACCGCACTGCTGCTTCGTGAGTGCGGAGGACATGATCATGTTGCCCATGGAGTGCGCGATGATCGCGATGTTCTCGAGGTTCTGGATGTCCGCGCTCTTGGACACTTCCGCCGCGGTCTTACAGAGTTTGGTCGTCGCCGCGTCGTCGTACCAGGCAGTATTGCTGGTGTCCAAGTGGATGAACTTGACCGACGAGCAGCACTTGGCCTGCTTCTCGATGTCGCCAAAGTAGTCTGGGAACGTGTCAGTGACGTTGCCGTCGCTGTACCCCAGACCATGCACGATCAGACAGGTCTTGAGACCGTCCTTGCAGCTGCAGTCCGACGCGTCAGCCAAGCTGCGACGCGCAGTGCCAGTCACGACGTCCACAGCGTCCTTGGCGCGCTGTAGGCTCTTCTCCACAAACTTACGACCAGGGGTCACAGTGCCAGCGCCGACGTCGGTGGTGGCTGATGCGTCGTCCACCAAGAGACCGCACTCGCTGATCGACTTGCCTTCCGGGCGAGTGAGCGAGTCGAGCGACGGGAAGTCCTCGCTGTTGTTCGCCAGGATCTCGATCGACGCCTCCAGGTCCTCGCCGTGGACCTTGTCGAGCGACGCGCCGGCCTTCGAGCAGAACACGTACGGCTCGTCGGCAAACACGAACTCGACGAGCTTGCCGTCCGTGCACGGCACATCGAAGCTCGAGACGTCGTCGATAACACGCGCAGTCAGCAGCGCGTCCATGATCGTCGCCACGGGCGGGACGTTGCCGCGGACCAGGCACTCGTTGTGAGTGATTTTGCCGGTCGCTTCGTTCTCGATCGTCACGTAGCCGCGGTTGTTCACCATCGTGAAGTTGTACTGGTTGCCGAGGTGCATGTACGAGAGGCGGCCGTCGAACGAGAGTACCGACGAGTTTTCCGCAGTCTTTGGGAACAAGTAGCCGTCGATCGAGAGCCCGCTTGGCGCGTTCGCCGAACCGGTCTTGGGCGTGAACGTCACGTGGATGCCCTTGGCCTGCGCGATCTCCTGCAGGATACGCTCGTTGCCGTGCTGGAAGTGCTCGCTGTGGGTTCCGAAGAGGCTGATCGCAACAGCCGCAGCGCACGCAACGCCGAACGCGCCGGTCAGCGCCTTCTTGAGCAGTCCGTTGCGCTGGTTGGCTTCCGCCTTCTTGACGGCGATGGCAGGGAGGACAGCGACCATCGTTGACTTGGAAGAGGACTGAGACGTACTTGGTACTCTGCAAGTTGGAGAATGAAGTGCGAAACGGAGACCTTGGGCTCTCGTGTGGGCTTTCTTTCCCTCAGAGGCACTCACTGGTACTGTATTTCACACGCGAATGGTGATGGCATGATCTCATCAGAGTGAGGGTGACCCACTGACAGGCGTGCTGTGCTGGTAACGTTACGCCCGCCGCCGTCGGCCATAATGCCAATGATTGTGGAGCTGGTCGGACTCCAAAACCCACGTCAAAGGTGGGATCTCAGAGGGAGGGAGCTCTTGAGCTCTTGAGCCTGAGCTGACTGGAAGCTGGGGTCCAGAGTCCAGAGGTCTGATTGAGGGGACCAGATGGCGCATTTGGCCATGTGCAAGCGCCACCGAATGAAAAAAATGCATTGGTTGACACGCATAGACGAGGGGCTTTTGAGTTGTCACGTGGGACCTTGAGGGCGAAAGTTCAGTTCGTCGAGTTGAAAGATACGAATGGTAACGGCCAATGGGATCAGATAGTTGCATATAGTTTTCTATATTAAATTCTGAATGCAACCGCGACTGGTGGAGGGGATGGGGCTCAGTGATTTTGGTAGCACCCTGTGTAAATATATACCCTTTCGAATATAATTTCTTACATACTGAGACGTATTATATAGACAATCGTTTTAGACCGGGTATTATTTACACAGTACAATTGAGAGATACTTTTCCAATATGGAGAACCATATTTGAAAGTGTATTATTTATAACAGGTTCAGATCGGTTTTGGATGGGATCCAGGTTTCCCGTTGTTGTGAATACACACCGTGGCACAGTGAGTCTATTTGCAACATCGGCAAGAAGGAGGAAGGCTCACTCCAATCCAATTTCTCCCGCTCACAACCATCTTGCTCAACTTCTGCCGTGAAACCTGCGAGCTTTCGCAGCACCTGCACACAGAAGACAGGATTGCCGTGGACTGACTGACCGCACGTTGACCCAAACGGACCTCGTGAAACTCCTTACGCAAATCAGAGTAATCTGAAGATTCTCTTCTTTTGTCACTTCAACCTCGTAAATGTTGGAGTGTGTAAGTGAGGGCTTCATTGATTGACTTTCATGTAAAGGAAGCCAGGCTGAGAGATGACTGGCAATCTGAAAGCGTGACGCAGTGCGTTTGTCTGTGTATGTTAGCGGTGATGTGAGTGGGAGGGAGCCCCCAGGTGTCATTGAAGTTGTTTTATGACGCGCCCAGTGACGGTCCCTGTCCGGATTTACTGTACGTGTTGTTCGCGTTTGTTGAAGCACTGGAGAGATTATCAAACCACGTCGTGTTATCATTATTGCGTACTGCCTACAAGCCCTCACATGCTTGGATTTGTAGTGGAGAGTTGATACACTTCAAATGTCTGGTGCAGTGCGCAGAGTCTCGTGGTTCAAACGCATCCATGGAGAAGAATTTTCCTCTCCGACGCGCTCATGCCGGTCATCTTTTAAACAACGTGCACCAAACCAACGTGCTGTACCGGAACCAATCAATCGACAGGTTCTGCTGGCAACACTTCAAATGCGGATAATGCGAATTGTAAATTCCATTTTGAGCTCGCTGCCTGTTTGCCAGCAAGCTTAATTCGATTATCGATTTATAGAAATCACACAAAATTTTGCAAATAGTGTGGCGCACATCCCTGTCACACTACCACCCTTCAATATCCTATTTTCAAAAATAGCGTGGCAGTGCTCTTGTGGCACACTATTTTGTGCAAACTGCCACAGTTGTCCACGTTGAGGGGACCTGCGTCCTAACGTCACAATTCCCAGAGTTGTAATAACTGACCGAGCTGCTCCGAAAGCTGGAAGTGATGCCGCAAGAAACCGCGACGGCTTCCAATTCACAAAGAGATCAGCAATAGCAGAGCCAGGTTTCTCCACTTGGTGTACGTTGAAGTGGTGGCCGGTTGCGTCGTAAAATCTGCAACCAAGCTGCGTCGCTCCGAACTTTCTCCTTACTTATCGTCGGCCACGAGTTTGTCGTCGCGCATCGCAGATGACGCTCCTTCGAACCTCCCACTCAACTTGTGGCTCACGAGTGATGCTGAAGTCAGCAAGAGAACGCAGAAAACCATTGAAATACACTCCGGTGTTCTCAGGCACAATCACTGGGTGCAAGCAGCAGCAAGCTCTCTGCAGCCACGGCAACTGCATTGGAAGCAACGACAAAAGGCGATACGTTCGCACCATCGTGGCGACGTTCTGGATGTTCGCCGCTTCGTGTGTGGTTCTCACTGTTCCCCGCGACTGGTCCATCCAAAACGAAGAAGACGAGCGAATTCAGAATTCAGCAGCAGCAGCGACGCCTTGGTCTCCTCTGTGCTTTCTGTGCCCGTTCACCAAGGCTCAGCGCACATTGGACGACCACTGGAGAGAAACTACCGGTAGGTTTGGAGAACGCCAACATTTCGGATGTGTCACTACTCGATGAAGTAGGTGAAGAATTCGCAGCATTCAGTGAGTTGAGTACCAAGTCCACTTTAGTTTCGTCGCCGTCACACTATTATAGATCGACCGTATCCGAAATAACAACAGACCCATCGATTCGGAGCTTCTCAAGAGTCTGCAC
Organism: Globisporangium viniferum; assembly: GCA_023333705.1. Lineage (NCBI taxonomy): Eukaryota > Oomycota > Peronosporomycetes > Pythiales > Pythiaceae > Globisporangium > Globisporangium viniferum. The sequence continues at coordinate 5,036 of JAASFI010001196.1, read as the reverse complement.
TGCTCAACGAGAGACGCAGCAAAAGAGAGCCACAAAAGCAAGAGAAGTGATTTGATTATCCATGGAAGGCAGTTCTATCATCATGTTCACCGAATCCACAGCACAAAGCAAAACGAACTCTGTGGTTCAGCACTTTCTCTTTACCGATCGTCAGGTGCAAGTTTCTCGTCGCACATCTGCAATCGCAGGATGACGTTCGCCCGAACTTCTCATTGACAAGTGTTCCTGTCCATGGGTGGTATGCAAAGGATTTCGCAGAGGACGTGCTGCGGACAACCTGCCAGTTGAGCTCTCACCGTCGCTCGCTGGTCGTGGAAAGGGAGACAGAGAGAGCAACTGGCGCACGACCAAAACGAGAAGTCGATTTGGGGGTGCGCGTTTGATCCAACGCCGATGGACAACCCCTGGCCATGGAATCCTGAGAACCTGAGGTTGACAAGCGCGAGACACGGCACTCTACCCAACTTGATGGTTGCCCAACGTGCTGACATCGTGGTCGTTCATTTTCAATGCTGCAACGGTTAAAGATATCCTTCAGCACTTAATAACAACAGTTCTGATTCCACAAGGCTCCTTTGCTTATCACGACCACGTCACCTTCCCCTAACGTCACCAATTGTCTTTGTGGACTACTCTGGTTACGTACTATGGTGCTGAGCGAGCGTTGTTTGCCGATCAAAAGCGCACCGCGGCCGCGTGTTTATGTGCCGATGTGCCTTCGAGAACGAACAATCGGATGGATATCGCGACGACAGCCCTCGGAAGCGCTCCATCCGTTGTGCGGAGCTACTCTCTCTCTCTCTCTCTCTCTCTCTCTCCTGTACTGTACTGTACTGTTACGTCTCTTCCTAATTAACGAACGTACATGTCGTGCTCTCCCAGTGTACTTGCAACGAACACAAAACAATGGGGGCTCGCTGAGCACTGCCAATGGCTACGTACAAGGTTCTTCCTCGAAGCGTCAAGATGGTATTCGATGCAGCAGTTATTTCTAGCAAAGCACCCCCCTTCCCCTCTATACCACGACGAGTTACCTCCCCTCCCGTCCTCCAAAGCCCCTCTCCCTCCTCTCTCTCTTTATTCACAACGACGACGAGCTGCTGAAATTCTGGAAGCGGGGCGTCCCACACACTTTTCACTTCTCATCATGTGCTCCCTCAAACAGAGAAATGCACGCAACCCAGCGCTCCATTTGGTGTTCTCGTCCCAGAATGATCTCGGCTATTGTTATTCTCATCTGGTCCACATTAGAAAAACAACAACAACGCAAACCATGGGATTGGACACACACACACAACGCACAGGCTTTCATCTTGGTCCATGGTTGATTACCGTTGACGTCACGAGGTATTTTCGTAGGAGGCTCTTCCTGGTAACGGACGAAACGGGGCGATGCGATCTTTTTTGTTGTTCAAAGCGGCTTCTCACAAGTCGTTTTGGAAAGCGACAGACAGAGAAAGAACTCTCGAGCTAGGACCAGTGGTCACGAACATGGAGGAAGCGAGAGACCACGCGGAAAAGCAAACGCTGACGGAGCGCGAGCGAATGGCGTCGTCGCGTGATAGACACTCGGGGTGGAGCAGCGACGACCTGGCAGCGCCGCTTTTTTTGCGAACGCCTTCGTGGGACTCGCGCTCGCCGGCCTCGTCAGTCTCCTCGTCTTCCTCGTCGTCGTCAGCGCCGTATGTGCCAGAGATGTCGTTCTCACACACGTACCCTGCGCTGCCCAACCACGGAGAGCCAAGGCGGCGACGAGAGTACCCGCGACTGTCGCTCTTCCAAATCCTCGACGAGTTGCCTGAGACCAAGAGCGAAGAAGCGCTGGTGCCACCTCATCCAGGAGGGCTCCGTGGTGGCTCTATCGGCGTGTATAGCTATGTGAGACCAATACCGCACGATAGTGGGTCGGCATTGGCGCACGAGTCCGACTGTGGTGAATACAAGCGACCGTCGTCCAACGACCAGTGTGACTCGGATCCCAGCCGCGATTCTCTTCCAGTAAGCAGCAGCACCAATCAGCACCACTCATTCCTGTACCCTCAGCAAAGCGGACCACCGGTGCCTCAATTCCAAGAAGCACAGCAGCAACAACAACAGGCAGAAGGAGGAACTCTCGGAACGAGCCGAGCAAGGCGACGAGTGATGACGCCCGAGGAGAGACGCAAAGCGCGCACTTGCATCGCCGACGGCTGCGCAAACTACATCGTGCATCGGCACCGGTGCTTCCGTCACGGGGTAAGAAAGAGAGTCCAGTATTTGATGTTGGCTGTGTGGATTTTGATTGCAGATCTGATCTGACTCTGTGTTTCTTAGGGCGGCAAGCGATGCTCGGTGGACGGCTGCAACACCAGTGCAAAGCAGCGAGGACTCTGTTGGCGCCACGGTACGAATCTGCTATCCAAGGTGTTCTTCGCTCAGTATGCTGTTGAGTCGAACTCTGACTGGAAAAAATGGCTGTGAACTGTGCAGGGGGGTCGATTTTGTGCAAAGCAGACGGTTGCAAGCGCGGCGTGAAGACGAGAGGACTCTGCTGGACCCACCGAGACGCGCACGTTGACGACAACCAGGAGCTGCTTCAAGACGCCTCGACCGCGCCGAGCCACTGCATTTTCGACGGATGCTCTCGTACTCCGATCCTGAGCTCGTTTTGCGAAGTCCACTCGCGCGAAGTGGCTCGCCCAGGGTACATCTTTGAGCTTTGACTCGCAAGTGGCGGTGATATATCGCAGGTCGAGAAATATACACAACACACACAACTTGCCATGCAACAGCAAGTACAACGGAGCAACCCCCTCAGTGTTCACTCGCCAGCATATTCCGATCCATAGGCGACGACCTCGAAGCTTTGGAACTAAACAACCAGCTTTTCGAGCTGGTTGAGCGCTGGGAGTCCGTCATGAGTTCGGATCTCCTCCTTTCTACAACAACAACCATATCGATCGATCCGATTCCTGGCGAGCTCTGGTAAATTAGTAGTACCATTAGGAAAATTCGTCTTCTCGCACTGGAAACTCTGTCATAAGAAGACTACTGTATCGTTCGCAGCACACAATTGGCTCCATCGTGATTGTCGTTTACGAAGAGAAAGCAGATAGTAATGTGCTTCAGCTCTCCGCTCGCTCACTTCCCCTTTCTGTCTCCAAGCAAAGGACACAAAACAGAAACAAACTGCGCTCGAAGACTCGCTCGCCTTGGGTCTTCTCGAACGTATTTTGCGAAGGCAAGAGCACTGCGATTTGTGTTTTTGTTTTTACTCTTTATGGATGTCATGAGGACGGACGACCGAGTTAATAATGTACGATTGGCGAGTAGCTAGTGGTTAGGGTCATGTGGATGGCTGGCAAGGAAGCGAAAACTTTGACGTTGATAACTCCAATACAGCCGTGCGGATTACAAAAGAAACAAAGTACGGTAACGAGCTCGCTCAACCACCATGACGTCATGAGTGCTGCTGCTCTGGGTTAAGCAGATCAGCTTGAGAGGGTGGATCGAAAACGCAGCCCTGCACGCCTGGATCAGTCGGTGCGCTGCCGCCGCACCATATATCGACAGAGTATTCGGGCAGTCGAGGTGGTTTTGAACGCTCGGTCCTTGACTCAAGGACCTTGAGCTGCAATGACCGTTGGCTGGTTGCGTGCACATCTATAAATTACTACCATCGAGATCTTTCATTTTATTTTCACATCTCTTGAAGTTTATTAAATAGTAGCATATCATTTATTAATTTTAACGAACCCATATACATCGCACAAACGCATTTGCCCGCGACCCGCAACACTCGCGAGCATCACTGTGCGAGAGGGAAAGCGTGCGTCAGCCACTCTGAAACCAATGGACCACGATGGGTCTCCGCTCTTCACGCAATCACTACAGTACTCCCTCAGAGGTGCCACCCCTGCTTCGCATGGCGACGACGTCGAAGACGAAGATCCACAGCAAGGAAACCTACAGCTGCAACAGAATCTACTCCTGGTATCACCAAAGCTCTCACTGCGCCGCATCCTGGAGCAGCGCAACTTACTCCCCATGTGCAGAGCGCCTAGTATTGGCCCTGCTGCCTTTGCTTCTCCTGTAGGTGACGAAAATTGCGCTCAACACCACACACTCGCCACTACCAGGTCTACGGTTTGCTTGCTCACCACGAGAGCGCGCGGCGGACATCGCAGAGTCCCCGCTCCAACAGGATTGGGGCAGTGGTGGTGGGAACGAATATTCCAGCTACAACGCATTACGACGCCTAGGTTGTATGTCCGCTCAACAACAGCACATGGCTCAGCCACTTCTATGAAGATCACCGCCTCCAGCTACTCCTCCTCCAGCTACTCCTCCTCCAGCTCCGCCAGCAACCGTATCATCATCACAAATCGTTAGTACTCAGTCGGGAAGAACTGGCCTCGGCCACAGTCAGCGGCGCGCGATGACCCCCGAAAAGCGACGCAAAGCGCGCACGTGTGTGGTCGACGGCTGCAACAACTACATTGTGGACAACCACCGCTGCTCCCGCCACAGGGTATCCGCTATTTTTCAGACACTGTTCGGTTATCATTTTGGAAGTAAGGTATACTTTGACTTCTTTTCTGGTTTGTGCGACTCTTGTTAGGGAGGCAAGCGTTGTTCGATCGACGGCTGCAACTCGAGTGCTAAGCAACTCGGCTTGTGCTGGCGGCACAGTACGGATTCGCAGCATTGTCGTAGGATACTTGAACATCACTGCGAGTATCTAGTTGCTGCAGGGTTTATTTGTCGACTCAGGCGGCTTCGTGCTTTGCAAAATCGAGGGCTGCACCCGCGGCGTGAAAGTCAAAGGTCTCTGCTGGGGTCACGGCGGCGGAAAGAAGAAGAAACCAGCGTTAGTTACCAATCAAATATCGGATTCTTCGAACGGAGGGTATATTATACAGTGGCGCTCAATAGGTTACGGCATACCATTTTTGGCAAATCAAAGCTGAGTAACTTTTGAAAGACAGCGTTTTATAGGCTGAAATTGGACTATTTTGCTCCATTTGACGAGACGAACCCGCTCGTTTTTGTCTCGT
>JAASFI010001195.1:0-10536 GCA_023333705.1 Globisporangium viniferum | reverse complement strand
GTGCTGCTCAACAAATGGATAGCACTGCCAGAACGCGTTTTCTAATAGCTTCATCCTGGCCAATTTTCAGCCTCAGACGGCAAGTATTGATAAAAATTTCACAAAAAAGTGTGTGCCCCCATAGCATTGGCCAGCACTGTATGAAAAATAAAATTCAATGGCGAAAATGGTGGCTTAAAGAAATATTTTTACTTAACGTAGACGTTTCAAAGAAACAGCTCTCGATCGTTCCAAATTGCTACTACATTCTCAAAATCTGCTTCTAAAGTGCAGAGTTTCTGACTCTTCTCACCCGCAACATCTGTGATGATGGTGATGGCGCTCAACAAACTGGAATCAGCTCGCAGTGTCGAAAAGCGCAGCAAAAGCATCAGCAAGAAGCAGCAAGTCACTTCAAGCGCGCGCTCTCTCCTCCTACAGTATCGAGTCTCTGCTGCGATGACGCTGCCGGCCCCCTGGCTCGCGTACAAGTCGCCGGAAGGCAAGGTACTTGCTCACCTTTTGCTTTCCTCTATCTGCCTGGGTAGCTCAGTTTGGTAAACGCTCTTTTGCATTTGCACCCGCAAAATGTTGACGCGCTCTTGCTTGTGCGTGTGCTGGTGTATTTCATTAGGAATACTACTACAACCCGCAGACCAAAGTGACGACATGGGACCGCCCGTCGTCTTCTTTTGGTGGCGCGACCAAGACACCCCCAAAGCACAGCAGCCACGGCGGCAGCAGCAGTGGTAGTGTCGGGAGATCCAGCGCGGCGCCTGCAGCAGCAGCGTCGTCGGCGCCGCCTGCTGCCGCGGGGCGAGGCGGACTGCTCGCGCAGATACAGAAGGGCGCCCGACTCAAGAAGGTCACGACGCGCGAGTCCTCTCCGCTCGCCGCCGTCACGTAAGTGATCGTTTGTTTATAAGTTGTTGCTGTGTGTCTTGTCGTAATGGTCGAATGACGCTGTCGCGAAGTGGCTGGAGGTGTATGAATGAGACGCGTGACCTTGTGTGGTTCTTCCTTGTATGAATTATAGTGGTGGCGGCGGCGGAGGCGCAAGCAGTGGCAGTGACACGAGCGGCGGCGGCGGTGGCGGAGGTGGTGGCGGTGGCATGAGTGCGATGATGATGGCGATCAAATCGGGCGGCAATCTGAAGCGAACGCCAAGCACTCCGATCCGGTATGCAGTTTTCCTCTATCCACGTGACTTGAAATATGCTACAGCATGAGCGCTCAACGCACTCATTATTGTATTGAATTGTGTGTTGTGTTCACAGTGCTGGGTCTGCTGGATCCGCTCCAGCTCCTGCTGTTGCGTCATCACCTGCAGGCGGCAGCGGCGGCTTTGCGGAGATCATGCGCAAGAACCGCGAAGCTGCGGCGCGGAAGGGCGGTCAGGCTGGTGGTGCATCGAGCAGCAGCGGCTTCGGCAGCAGCAATGGCCACGGCTCAAGCAACGGCGCGAGCAGCAACAACAATAGCTCATCGGGCGGCTCCTTCCGCCGTCCAAGCGGTGGGGCTGCGCCAACTTCAGCATCAGCGGCTTCCTACTCGGCCGCCTCGTCCTCCTCTGCACACTCGTACTCGGCGCCGACCACGCCCCGAACCGCGTTCGGCGGTGAAAATGGCTCGGGCTCGTCGAACTCGGCCGCACTGGAAGAGCGTCTGAGCTCCATCGAGGCGAAACTGGACAAGATCATGGCCCATCTCGGCATCAGCTAACCACCCAATAGCTGCCAGCGTTTGCGTGTGCCCAGTGCGTTCAAACACAATCACACACAGTTTTTTGTTTGTTTGCATATGGTAGATCGTCGAATCCATTCTGATCATGAATAATACTCTTCACATAGCCTCAAAGCTCTCTCTATTTGGTTTACAGACCGCTGACTCCAGATCTACAATAGTGTGTCGCTACGTTGAATAGTTCATTGGCTCTCTACGCGAACTTCATGGCCATCTCGCCGAGCGTCATGCTCTTCTTCTTCTGCTTCTTCTTGCCGCCGCCGTTGCCTCCTCCCACCTGCGCCACCACCGGTCGGTTCTGCGCGATCTGCTGCACCTGGTCATCCCACGTCGCGCGCGTCGCCGCCTGGACGCCCACGGGTCTTCCGGCCGAGGGCAGTCCCGGGAAGTCGCTCTTGTTCGTCACCTTAAAGTTTGGTCCCGAGCTACCCGATCCTCCTGGTCCTCCCTGGTTCAGTGAAGCATTGGCATACGACACGCCATTGCCATTGCCGTTGCTGCTGCTGCTGCTAACAGCGAGGCTCGCAAACGAATCGACCGGCGCAGTCTGGATCTTGGTGGTCGTCGGCGTCAGACCCGCAGAAGCGGCTGAAGTAGGAGACGCAGCGGACACGGGCGCCTGCCACGTCTGCGACGAGCGCCACGTGGTCTTTGGCGGGTCGTCGCGGCCGAGAATCTCGCGCGTGTTGGTATTGTGCACGATCACCGAGGGGCCTCGGCGTCCGTTGCCTCGAGTGCTAGGCGACGCGCCGGTCTCACGAAGCGCGTTCGCCCATCCAGCGGCAGCTGGTTGTGGCAATTGCTGTGGACGACGAGCCTTTCCGTTGCTATTGTTGTTGGTTGGCGCAGCGCCAACCGGCTGCTTCTGTTGTGCGCCGCCACTGTTCTTCTTCTTGGACTGGGTTTCCTTAAAGCCCTGCGCGGCGTTCTGGCGCTTACTCACCTGCTTGTGGTGCGCAAAGAACTTGTCGACCTGCTCTTTGTCTGGGAACAAGCGCATGAGGCGCAAAAAGAGCTTCTCAAAGTCCTCCTGTGAGAAAAGGTCCTTCATCTTGGCGTAGAAAGTCGGGATGTCGGCCTCCGCGAGTCGGAACGCCTTGCAGTCTTCGCGGAACACTTCGTATTTCGCATCGCTGCCGAGCACCTGGCGCAGCTTGAGCACGATCGCACTCTTCGAATGCTCCGGTCCCGAAACGTCCTCTTCTTCCTCGTCGTCGTCGTCGTCTTCCGATGGCGCAGCAGCCTTCTCTTCCAGCTCGTCACCAGCAGCACCTGCTGCAGCTCTCGCAATGCCACCATTTCCATTACCACCACCACCCGACTTCTTCCCCTTCTTCCCCTTGTTCTTGGACGGCTTGACGAATCGCAGCAACGGGTTGTTCGCGCCGAGGGCAGCGGCAGCGCTCGCGAGCTCAGGGTACTCCCAGGAATCGCCGCCGTTCATGTGCGCCATCATCGCCGGCGTCGGCGGCGGTGTAAGCGCATTGCGGAAGGACGACGTGCCACCCCCGGAGCGCGCTCCGCTGCTTCCACCCCCTAACTCGGGGAAATCTTCCATGCGCGGTCGCGTCGTCGACTGGTTCTCCCAGAAAATCGAGGAGCCCCCACTGTTGCCGCCGCCACTCGCCAGAGACGGGAAGTCTGCGACATTGATCGTGTTGCGCTCGTTCATGAGTGGCTGCTGGCGCTGGAACTGCTCGTAGTCTTCAAAGCCGTCGATATTCGTGGTCTCGTCGTGGTTGGCGCGGCGGATCGTGAAGTGCACGTCGATCTTGCGACTCGTCTTGATGTGCGGGTGCTCCTTGGCCAAGTGTGCCTGGAAGTCCAGATGCGACTTGAACACAACAAACTTCTTCATCAAGCAAATCGGCTCTTCGCAGAGAAAGTGGTCGGCGCGGAAGTGGTTCTCCAAGTCCGGGTAGTTCTTGTAGTAGCGGTTCTGGATGTTCATCGAGTGCAGGCAGATGTCGCATTCAAAGTGGTTCTTGTGCAAGTGGTCGTACAGCTCCGCCGTCGAGTAGTGGCGCGAGAAGCAAAAGTCGCATCGCGGGTGGCCCGAGAAGCCCTCTTTCGGCGTACCTTTGGCGTTGTGGCGCTTCAGCTGGTCCTTCGTGAACGTGTCCTGCTCCTGCAAAAACACCTTCTTGTGCTCCAGACAGATCGCGCAGTACTGCAGCTGGTGCACGTCGAGTAGGTGGGTCTTGAGCGCCGCGAGCGTCGCAAAGTTCTTGCCGCACTTCTTACACACCGGGTCGCGCAGCTTGTGCAGGTTAGGGAAGTCGCGCTTGAGGAAGAACATGCCTGAGGCCTCGTCGAACTCGTGCGTTGGGCCGATGTTGTCGCCCCAGTCCTGGAACGATTGGAAGCTCTCGCCATCGTGCTCGATGCAGATCACGCGCGGCAGGTCGGCCTTGCAGATCGCGCAGCTCGACGAGCCGAGCAGCTGGCGCATGCGCAGCGAGCAGACGCTGCAGCAGCCCGTGTGGCCGCACACGCCCACGGTGTCGAAGCGCTTGACGCTGTCGATCTCGTGGCAGCAGAGGATGCACGTCGTCATGGATTGCTTGCGGCTCGAGACGCTCATGGGTGGCTTCTGATACAGATGTGCTGTGTGGTGCTGTGTCGCTCCTTGGTGGTGAATGCCGTTGTGATAGTGATGACGGTGGTGATGGCGATGAAAGAGGGGTGTTGCTACACGAGGGTGCTGGTTGGTATTGGAATTTTTTAATTACCCTTATATTGCAACACCGTTGAGAACCCGCTTTGAAAACGATCATCTCCCTCTTTAAACCGATCCTGAATCTTAATGATCGTTTTGAACGGGGCCAATCGCGCGAGTGATGGTACATTTTTGAGCTAAGTGTGAGTGGTGGTCAGGGTTCAAACGGATGGAAGCTCCTGGCAAATGGCTACATTTCGGAAATGAACATGACGCTTTGGCGATGGAGCACATGAACAGCACTGCTATTGGTGTAGTACCGAGCACCACAAAGACATGTTTACTGGTACGATGTGCTGCAACAGGAGGCTGGCGATAGCCAGGTGACTGGAAACGAGCTCACGAACGGAGCTTGAGGAACATGCGCTTGAGAACTCGCGCCTGAGGGTCAGTGCCATACCAGTAGACGGGGGTCAGCACATCCGTTAGCGGCATATCGTATCAACCAACAAAGCCACTTGTAATAAAACAGGTTGCCCGTCATCGCACCTCGTAGCTGATCGTGTGGTTGATCTCCGCAGCGTTGTTGTTCTGCGGATCTGGCGCGGCGGTCGTGTAGATGTCCTTGCCGTGCTGGTCCGCGCAGTCGAGGAACTCCAGGATGTCGTCCATGGTCGAATCACGGACCGTCGTCATGTGCTTCGCGAGCGTCACGGAGAGCCCCAAGAAGCAGCGCTTGGCGTAGTACCACGTGTCCGGACCGAGCTTCCGGTGGTACGGCTCCATGCTCTTCATCACACGGCAAATGCCGAAGTCGTAGTTGTTCTGCAACCAAAACACATAATACAATTCGGAGCACGCCAAGTGAGTGTAAGCAGAGGTGTAGCGTAGCTATCGCAACCCGCATTAGCCCCGATGGTATGGTACCTTGGAGCAGTAGAGCGTGCCGATCACGAGGTTCACGATGCACAAGTGGAAGAGCCGCTTGTCTGGATCGCGACTGGACTCTTCCTCCTCCTCACGCTCGATCGAGCGCAGCAGCTCCTCTGCTTTCTCGTTGTCCGTGTTCATCACGTAGCACACGCAAAGGTTCGCGAGGATAATCGCCTGCACGTCCAGCAGGTTGTCCTGGTGCTTCTTCACAAACGGCTCGTAGTACTGGATCGCCTGCTCGTACTTGTTGCCCTGCAGGAAGAACACGTGCGCGACGTTGAGCTTCCAGGCTTCGTGCTCGGAGCAGAACTCGGCGGTCTGGCGGAAGATCTTCTCCACCTGCGTGTAGTTGCCGCGCTCCCAGTAGATGTTGGCCTGCGCCATGAGCACGGGCATGAAGTCCTCGAGCGCGTCATCGTACGCCTTGAGCGAGTTCTTGATCTCCTCGTTCGACTGCGCGATGCGCGCGTCCTGGATCTTCTTGGTCAGCCTGCGCAGCCCCTCGACGTGCTTGGTCGCGAGCTCGTCATACTTGCGGTACGCGTCTTCGGGTGACGTTTGTAGCGTCACGGTCGCGTCCATGAAGTCGTAAAAGTCCTTCGTGAGCAGCTGGAATGTCAGGTGCGCGTTCTCCGCCAGCACGTCCGCCATGAGGTCGTGGAAGCCGTGCTTCGTGTACAGGATGAGCAAGTTCGAGAACGTCTCGACCGGGAACGGCGGGTTCTGCAGCAAAAAGTTGAGCTTCTTGAAGCCGCCGTTTGGGTCCACGTCCATGTTCATGAGTCCAAAGTTATGCAGCGAGACCGGGTCGAGTTCCTCTTCCTGGCGAGGGGGCATGTCGAGCAGCGCGTCACGGGCTCCCTTGTAGTTCTTCATCTCGTATTCGATCGCAGCCTTGAGATTGAACGCCTCAACGAGCGCCGTCTCACGCAGCACGGCCGAGTTACGCACGCTCTTGACGTCCGTGTTGGTCTCGCTCTTGCTGCCGACGCTTAGCTCCGGGTGGTCGCGCACGCCCTTCTCGATGATCTCGGCGATCTGGCGCATCGCGTTGCCGTACTGCTTCATCTTGAAGTAGCAGAGCGCGATGTTGTAGCTCAGGTTCGGCTGGTACCCGAGGATGTTGAGCGCGTCGCTGAACTTCTTGCGCGCGCTCTCGAAGTTGCCCTCCTTGTACTCGATCGCGCCGTCGAAGACGATCGTCGTCGGGTCGTCCGACATGCACTGCTCCAGGATCGAGCGCGTCGCCTTGATGTCGTTCTGCTCGTAGTAGGACGCGGCGCGCAGCAGGTGCACGCGCTGTGCGTACTGGTCGCTCTCGAGCTGGCTCGCCTTGCGCGACGCCGAGTCGTACTGGCCGGCCTTGTAAAGCGACTGCGCGAGGTACAGGTGGTACTCGTCCACGTCCGGGTAGTTCTTGCAGAGCTGCTCGTACATGGACACGGCCATGTTGAAGTTCTGCATGTGGTAGTAGCAGTAGCCGAGCAGCGAGAGCGCGGCGCGGCTGTGCGCGTGGTTCTCCAGCTCGATCTGCAGGATGCGCACGGCCTCCTCGTACTTTTGATCGCGGATGAAGCCGTAGATCGTCGACGTGTAGCTGCTGCCGCCGCCCTCCTGCGCCTGGAGCATGGTTGGTGGCCTGTTGGTCTGTCTAATCGACTCGGTAGCCTACTGACAAGGCGGATGGATGCCTGCCTGCCTCTCGAAGCGAAGAAGATCCCGTTGTGCTGCAGTGCAAAAATGACTGTAGCTGGACAGGAGGAAGATAAAAAATGAAACCTCAGGATGGGTGTGTCAGCCGCGACCTTTCGCCCTCCGGGCGGTATCTATTCGCTCTGGCTGAAGCGGTCGGTTGGGTGGACCGACTTGGTCATTGATACACACACACTTCAAAAGGCTCAGGCAGTCAAGTGGCCCTTTGTGATGGCGTGTTGGGCGTCAGGCAGGAATGGCACATGCAACTGGTGTCATCGCCACTTGGCAACGATTGCTGAATTTGTGTTGGTCTCTTCTTGCACAAGTCGCCAATTGCATTCGTGGTAAACATGCGACATGTGCGCATTTTGCACTGAACCCACAAACGACAAGCTCATCAACCTCCTACCGTACCTCCTCATGGAATGAATGATACGCTGGTGCTGCTGGTGGAGCCTTATCATGCTTCAGGCTTTAGTGGCAAAAGTGGCGAGGTGTTCTCAGCTCATCTACGAGATCATCCGACAGACAAAGAACGAAGGAGACGTCCACACACGAACAGAGAAGGCGAGAAGCAGCTGCGACATGAACCCAGGATCTAAACCTGCGCGCGTGGAAGAATACGCTGGTCAAACGCCTCACGCGACACGCTTTACTATGAGAGTTTGGGCTGTATTGTCCAGCCTTCGCACTGTTGATGCTTGGTCTAATGCAGCAAGACATGAAGCTCACTGGGAGCGCAAACACACGTTTGCTCGGCTCGGCCTCGACTGGCCCACTCCCAACTGCACTTTGCACTTGGTCTCCCAGCCTCATTCTGCCATTTCTTGGCGCCTCCACACTCCACACACAGAGAGCACAAAGTACAGCGCTAAGCCCTCATGGCGTCGATACAGCACGCGACTGAAGGCGCGAGTGACCCACAGGCACAGCCGCCATCCCAGCCACAGCCACCACCGATCATGAACATTCTCATCTACGTGATCGGTACACGCGGCGACGTGCAGCCGTTCCTCGCGATCGCCAAGCGGCTGCAGCAAGACGGACACCGCGTGCGGCTCGCGACCCACGCCGCGTTCCGAGAGTTCATCGTCAAGCACGGCGTCGAGTTCTACCCACTGGGCGGAGATCCGAAGCAGCTCTCGGAGTACATGGTGAAGACCGGCGGCCAAATCATCCCAACCAACCCCAAGGTCCTGATCCAGGAGGTGCCGCGCAACATCAAGATGGTGGGCGAGATCTGCGATTCGACGTGGCCCGCCGCGACAGCGCCAGACCCCGAGGGTGGCGGCGGACCTGGACTTCCAGGCGCGCCATTCCGAGCCAATGCGATCATCTCGAACCCTGTCGTGTACGGCCACGTGCACGTCGCCGAGAAGCTCCGGATCCCGCTGCACATCATGTTCCCGCAGCTCTGGGCACCGACTGCGGTGTTCGCGCACCCACTGTCCAGCTCGTCGTACAAGACGATCACAAAGCCGTCCAAGCGCAACTTGTGGTCGTACAAGATGGTCAACTTCCTGCTCTGGCTCGGCTCCGACACGACGATCAACAGGTTTCGCACGAATGTGCTCGGGCTGCGCAAGATCCGCATCGGCGACCGCGGCCGCGCCATCACGATGGACCTCCAGATCCCGCACACACACATGTGGAGCCCGTCGCTAGTGCCAAAGCCCGTAGACTGGGTCGACAACGACAAGTACGAAGTGGTCGGCACTGCGACGCTGAAGCTCTCGGACGCGGCCACGGAGTATACGTCGTCCCCAGAGCTGGCGGCGTTCCTGGAGAGTTGTGGTAGTAGTGGCGGACCCATCTTCATCGGCTTTGGGTCCATGGTGCTCAAGCACCCACGGAAGACGACGCTGATGATCATCGAAGCTGCCAAACGCGCGAACGCCCGGGTGCTGATCCAGTCCAACATGAGCGACATGGACGCCGACGCCGACCTGGAGGTCCCGAACTCGGTCTTCTTTTTGGGCCATTGTCCGCACGAGTGGCTCTTGCCGCGGGTGTCTGCGGTTGTACACCACGGAGGCGCTGGCACCACGGCAGCAGGGCTCCGGGCGGGCAAGCCGACGTTCATCGTGCCGTTCTTTGGCGACCAGTTCTTCTGGGGCCGAGCAGTCGTGACAGCGGGCGTTGGGCTCGAGCCGTGCGCAATTGTCGATCTGACTGTCGACAAGCTGACAGTCGCGTTCGAAGCACTCCGGAACCCCGAGCTCTGTGCAAAGGCGCGCGAGATGGGGCTCAAGATGCAGCGTGAAGACGGCGCGGACGGCGCAGTCCGGAGCTTCTACCGCAAGCTGCCGCTGGCCGAAATGCGCTGCGAGTCGGATGGTCACGCAGCAGAATGCAACCGAGTGGCGACCAAGTGGAGCGTGCGCGACCAGCGGAGGCTCTGCGACCAGTGCGCAGTCATGTGTGCCGCATCCGGAACCCCAACTGACACAGTCTCGTTCTCATCGTCGGCATCTGTATCCTCACCGTCGTTGTATTCGACTCTAAACACCAAAGACCGCAGTACCATCGTCGACTACTTTGTCGTGGACTACAGCACGCGCGGCCCCGACTCGGCGCTCCGAGGCGCATTCGCAGGCACAGGCGCGTTCGTGCACGAGCTGGGCAGCGGCGTCAAGGACTTTGTGGTGCGGCCCGTGCGCGGGTATCAGCAGCGAGGCGCGAAGGGGGCGGCGATCGGATTCGCGAAGGCGTGCGGCGGGGTGTTTGTGCGTCCCGTGCATGGGGCCGTGCTGTTCGCCGACCACATCACCACAGGCCACTACAACCACCACCGCGACGTAGAAGGAGAGACCGAGACGAAGAAGAAGAAGAAGAAGGAGACGGTGCTGTTCGTGGAGAAGAACCGCACGCTCATGGCGATTGAGAAGCTCTGCCGCGTCGCATAGGAAAAAGGCGTTTGCTTTTGTATGAAAAGGCGCCAAGACGACACTAATAAAGTGATTGGACACGAGGCAAATGCAATGCAATGGGCTCTGTCGAATGGACACGTGTGTGTCAAATGCATGCACCCACACCAAAATATCCAGAGCGAGGCAGTGGATTGGCATCATCACCAGTCGCAGTTGCTCCGCATCATCACCAAAAGCTCAGGAGGTCATCATGCTTGTGGATCTTGGACAGCAATCAGATCTTTTCGCTTTTTTTGGCTCGCCGTTTGAACCCAAATCCGTAATCACACCGCTCATTTACAGGGGGTAATCCGACCAGTTGGACACTATTAATAGCAACGGCCAAGCTGACTGGATGCAGAGACAACCTCGACAAACGCGCATTATAAATTAACTCGTGCGACTGTGCGTGAGTGAATATGCACGAGCACCTTCGAGTGTCTTGCCTGCAAATGTGTCCATGATCTCCACGCCATGTTCCTACTGTGGCTGTAAAAAGTCTCCGCACCCATGAAAATTTATCACGTTTTGCGAATTTTCTCCGCTTGTGAGAACTTTCGCCAGGAGAATTTGGGACGGGAATATTCTCCGTGATGAGCTGGTCAGTCTGAGCCGTCT
>JAASFI010001194.1:0-10540 GCA_023333705.1 Globisporangium viniferum | reverse complement strand
CCCCCCCCCCCCCCCCCCCCCCCCCCTATTTAATGAAATTCAGTGTTTTCCCCACCGGTAGCCACGGCACAGTAAATGTGGCTGCCACGACACTTCATGGATACCAAAGAAAAGAAAAGCAAGTGCGCGTCGACCTACATGTGGTGCTGAATGTGCGCGATGAATTCACATACGAAGATTGCTCCAAGCTCGCAGAGATGAAGGCCATGAGAGCAATTGCAGCGCCGATAGATTCGCTAAAGAGACACAAAGAATTCCGCTGCTTGGACTAGCGCAAAGTGTTGATCGTGACCATACAGCTTGTAACGAGAGTTTACTTTGAAATGCCATAGCGGCAAATTAATCGGTAATTACCATCTGCATGGACTCAAGTCATGCTCAAATCGCATACGACAGCAACATGGCTGCAAACTTGCTCACGTCGTGCTCAAAGATAGCGTACTCTCTCTCTCTCTCCAAGGAACGAGGTGGATGAGTCTCAACGTCTTTGGAGTTTGACAAAGCTTCCAAAATGTATATGTTGCGAGTAGGTGACGACAACTATGCAAGTACAATCGGAACAACTGGGCCTTCACCCAGTGTTCCGCTTATGGTGTGTTGGTCTCTCGCTCTTTGCAAACGAAAAGGTACCTCAAGAGCTCGCATTCCGCACAAAAGGAAAGCCATGCCAAAAGGAAACCCTCTCAAAACAGATAGAAAACCTTTCGAAAGCATCACCTGCTTGCAACATATACACATTTCACGTTCAAGAGCAAAATCTCCTTGTTCACAATCAAATCTTCCACATTTCGAATAGAAAACCTTATTAAATAGATATTCATTTTTTAATCAGTTTAAAGAGGTAAAAAGGTTTGTCAGACCCAGAGATAGAATGACGGGAAGAAACATCATCCAACCTACAGGAAACAACGACCATCCATCGAATCCATTCCGGTTTGCAGCGCAACGAACCACAGAGCGCTCATTTGGAAAGAAGCAAGCCAACGACAAGAACGAAACACCCAGTCGAAGCCGTCCAGCGCGTCCTCGGTGCAACTCACTCAGGCGCAGACTGGGCTGTTGTTGCGTGGAAACGACTGCGCGTGGGTCCAAAAGTACTCACCACTCGTGTTGTCTAAATCGTCAATATGAGTAGTCGCCACCATTTGGAGGTCGAAGTGGAAATGCTCATCTCCCACGTCGGCTCGAAGAGCCGCCGCAAGTCGCACACCGGGTGCGTATTGTGTCTGTGCATCTCCTGTTATGCACATATTTATTCGCTTTACTGTGCGTGTGCGAGACTCCTACTATATACTTCACGGTGGCGAATCTCGATCGCCACTACCAGAAGAATCGCATCTCGAAGGGGTTGCTGGTGGCCAAGCGAACATGCGCATGATGCTCAAGGCCCGGCACCGCTGGAACTTCGACAACGAGGAACCCAAGTTGCTTCACTGGACTCCTGACGGCCAACCTGGCGATGTGGAAGGTCGGCACTCGCTCGATCCGCACTGCCAGCTTTGAAAACGAAGCCCAAGTCAAATCCAAGAAACCGGTCGTGTCGCTGGGCTGAGAACAATTTCGAAAGCGCCGTCACTTCCAAGTCGATCACTGGCAGAGACTCCGCCGCCTCCATCACGTACGTCCACTTTTTCAGCTCGTTTACTGCTTGGTCTTCAGCAGCATCAGCAATAATCGGGGCAATCATGGCGATGTTGCCTTTACACATAAGGGATCTACGGCACAGACAGATTGCAGTAGTCTTGTTTGAATCAGTCCACAATGATCACGAGAGGGCATTGCAAGTCTCTTGTTTCCGCGCGCGCCTCTGCAGGTAATGTGAGTTCAAGCACCTTACCGCCTTTTTATAGCTCGCACCGACAAATCCGACGCGCTCACCAACTCCTCACTGCATTGCGCTGTAGTCAACAGCAGCGAATTCTATTTCACGAGGGTCCAGGATGTGTCCGTTACCCACGCATCGCGATCGTAAAACACCGCAAAAGCCTCAAGCCTGCCCAGCTTCTCCAAACAAAACAACCTCCATCATTGCAATTACATGGTCCATCATCACTTGTCAGTTCCACCGCATTGTTGAAGAATTGCACAGCACGTAGAGTCAATCACACAGAGCACTCTCGTTCTTTCTCCGTTGTTAGTCTGCACGGGTTTCTTCGCTTTTGTTTCCACTATCGGCGTCCACTGAAGCGCTCGCTTTGCGAATTTTCGCGATGAAGAGCCCGCTCGTGTTTCGCGAGGGTGTGAAGCGAACTGTCCCTGGTAATCTCCCTTCCTGCGAATCGGTAAAAGCCTGGTTATTTAATTTTTACGCACAGAGTCACAACAATCATATCGAAGTCAAATCACTCACCTCGCAGGGAATACCGTCGCAATCAATTTTCTCTAGTGTCGCACTGGGTTCTTCTTGCAGAAAAGACTTGATAGTCTCCTCGTTCTGCTTCACTGAGAGACTGCACGTGCTGTAGATCATCTTTCCACCAGCTTTCAGCATTTTGAACCCATTTCTATCAAGACAGACACGCCACGTCAGTCACATCACTCTCATCCTGAAGCAAACAATACGAAGACAGCGACATACCGGATCAAATCATGCTGCAATTGCAGAATGCGCTCGATCTCGCTCGCACTCAGATGGTTCTCGACATAGTCCCGCCATTTCTCGAGTGAGTCGTTTTTCTGCAGGTGGCGGATCGACCCGTCGTGCGTGCACTCTGCGTCGATGAGCACTTTGTCGTAGAGCTCTTCGTTGACGATCAGCACTTTCTGGCGCTTCCTGTCGCGAGCACGCGCGCTCTTGTTCTTGCGCTTGCGTTGCTGTCCATGGACCCCGCGCGCACAGATTTCCTGCGTGTCGAGCACAGTCTCCATGTCGTCAAGCTGCTCACACTCGGTCTTTGGTCCGATGTTGAAAGTCCTGCCGTCTGCGTGGAAGAGGCGGCAGCGCCAGAAAGCAGTCGGAGTAATAGCAGAAGCAACACTCGACACCCCCTCTGCTTTTCCGTGTTCTTGTCCATGATGCTGTTCTTCGACAGCGTCTTTATCTGCTTTTGCTTCACCATCAGTAGCAACAGGCACTGAAGCTGGCTCCTTCGCCGTCGTTGCAACCGCTTGAATTAGTTTGTACTTGTGGACAAGTTGTTTGCACGCACCGATGCGCTGGCGCGAGAAATCGACGCCCGTGACGCTGCCACTCATCTGCAGCAAGTCGGCGATCATGGTGAGCTTTGCGCCAGGCGCGCAGCACAAATCCAGCACGTGCTCGCCTGTGAAGATAGCAAAAAGTTAGTAGCAGTATTAACACCACCAATGGGATGTGCCAGCCATGATTTGCTCACCTGGTTGAATGTTCAGCAGCGTGACAGCGTACCCGGACGAGATGTCGATGCCGAACAGCTCACCACTGCGGTAGAGATCGATGCGAGCGAGCGGCGTCGCTACAGGAAGCGCGTAGAAGCTCGACAGCCACGATACCGGTGTCGGCTTTACGTCCACGATCCCTTCTTTCTCGAGACTCTTTGCGACGAGCGCGACGACGTCCGCTTCGTTGCGCGCCGCACCGTCAGCGCTCTGCTTCATGCTGTGCATAGAGTCACATGCACACGCACATTCCAATCATTCATATGGTCATATACGTATACGTGCATATTTAAATATGCACAGACTTGACAGATCTCTTCGTCGTACCGAAAGAAGCGGTGCTCGACCGTCTTGGAAGAACCAGTGCTGCCGTCGGAGTCATCATCGCTGCCAAGCAGGTCGCTGCGCTTGATCTCGTGCGCCGCAAGGAACGCGAGGAAGCCCGACGTCTCCCAGATCTCCTGTGACCGCCACGTGATGTCAGCTGCTGCAGCTGCTGTGCTGGCATCAGCAGTCATAGTCACACTGGCAGCGGCAGTTGAAGTGCCGTCGCTGTTGCATTCCGCACTCGCATCCGCATCGCGCTCCGCCATTTCCGCCCCGCCACCAAAATGCAAATTTGAGCAGCAACTTGCTGGGACAAATAGGATAAATATCCTTAAATGATTGTGTCTGACCAGTTAGGATAAATACCCTTCAATACATTGTAACCAAAGTAGGACACAATAGGACATGCTCCAATGGAGGCTACTATTGGAAGCAAAATGCTGCACCACAAGAAAATGTGCCACGCAAGTAGTACTCTTCTCCGCATAATTCATTGTACGAGCATTGTTGCGTCATCGCTCGTATTTGTATTTGTATCGACTGTCTCAAACAGTGAGCCAAACACACGGCCCAGCTGAACGTGGATATCGAAGACTGGAGGACCACATTTCATCCAAGCGCTCCGTTTGGATGGGTAGGCAAGCCAATGGTATCCATATACATTACGTTTCGTACTTCCCTGTTGCAGTATGCAATGGATGCAATCCAAAATGTCAAAATGCTGACATGAATTACGGTCAAATAGACCCCCAAATTCATCCAAACGGTCCGTTTGGATGGGAAAACACCACTGGTGAATACTTTTATGTTTTGTTTAAAGGGTGCGATCCAAAGTGAATTGAAATCGAATGGATCAATCATTCTACAAGTCGCAACCGCCCGCACAAGCAAGCAGGAGCAAGCAGCAAGCAAGATCAAGAGCCAAAGATGAGCGCACCAGCACAAGAAGAGAAGAAGCTCTGGGGAGGCCGCTTCCGCGGCAAGGTGGACCCCGTCATGGACAAGTTCAACGAGTCGCTCTCGGTCGACAAGCGCATGTGGCAGGCGGACCTCGAGGGCTCGCAGGCGTACGCGCAGGCGCTCGAGCGCAGCGGCGTGCTCACGGCGCAGGAAGCCAAGGAGATCGTCGACGGACTTGAGGCGATCAAGGGCGAGTGGAAGCAGGGCCAGTTTGTCGTCAAGGAGGGCGACGAAGACATCCACACGGCGAACGAGCGCCGCTTGACCGAGCTCATTGGCAGCGTCGGCGGCAAGCTGCACACTGGACGCAGCCGCAACGACCAGGTCGCGACCGACGTGCGCATCTACATGAAGGGCGTGATCGTCACGATCCAGGAAGCGCTCAAGGAGCTCATCGGCTCGGCGAACCAGCTCGCGGAAGCCAATATCGAGCTGCTCATGCCGGGCTTCACCCACTTGCAGCCAGCGCAGCCGATTCGCTTCTCGCACTGGGTGCTTTCCCACGTGACCGCGCTGCTGCGTGACGCCGAACGACTCACAGACTTGACCAAGCGCGTCGACGTGCTGCCTCTCGGAAGTGGAGCGCTTGCAGGTATGAAATGCTTGCATTGTTCTTATCTTCTGCTACAGCTGTGTACGTGTGTGCTTATCGTGTTATTGTTGGCTTTTCGTAGGAAACTCGTTTGGTTTGGACCGCGAGGCGCTCGCCAAGTCGCTGGGCTTCACCAAGATCACGCCAAACAGTCTCGACGGCGTCTCAGATCGCGACTTCATCGCCGAGTTCCTCTTCTGGGCGTCGATGCTCATGGTGCACTTTTCGCAGCTCTCGGAAGATCTGATCATCTACAACACGCTGGTAAGAACTGAAAGGACACGTCAGTCTCATTGCATACAATTTGTATCGTTATTGCATGGCTCACACGGGGTTTGTCTTTGCTATTGCAGAAATTCGTGACCATGGCCGACGCGTACAGCACAGGCAGCAGTCTCATGCCGCAGAAGAAGAACCCGGACGCGCTTGAGCTGCTCCGCGGCAAGACCGGCACGGTGATCGGCCGCCTGAACGGCTTCATGATCACGCTCAAGGGTCTCCCTCGCTCGTACAACAAGGACCTCCAGGAGGACAAGACTGCGCTCTTTGACGTGATCGACACGATCCAGGACTGCATCCAGATCGCGACGGGCGTACTCGCGACGATGACCCCGCACGGCGACAAGATGCGCTCGTTCCTCGTCACGGAGATGCTCGCGACCGACTTGGCCGAGTACTTGGTGCGCAAGGGCGTCCCTTTCCGTGAGACCCACCACGTCGCCGGCGCGGCCGTGCGTCTCGCGGAGGACAAGCGCAAGTCGCTGAATGAGCTCACGTTCGAGGAGCTCTCGTCGCTCCACGACAAGTTTGAGCTCGATGTGCTTGAGGTCTGGAACTTTGACGTCAGCGTCGAGCGCAAGAACGTCACGGGCGGCACGAGCAAGAGCGCCGTCGAGAAGCAGATCGCGGACGTGAAGACGTGGCTCAGCGGCGCTTCGGCTTAGAAGAAGTTTCCCTCTGTACTCTGTTCGCCATCTCTTCCCCATCTTTTAGTGAGTCGTTTGTCTTGCATTTCGGTCGATTCCTCGCCTAGAAACCCCTTAAAAATCAACTATTATTTGCCGACCATTTCCTTCAGAGCGATGACGTCGATGTGTCCAATGAGCAGGCATGCTGGTTTTCCTGTACAATCATTGTGAGATGCTCGTTTTATGATATAAATGAGCCTTGGGAATGAGTGGACGATGCATATCGTAACGTGGATCAATTCGAACTGAGCAGTGTGTGAATCAGGAGCCTTGGCATTTTTGAATTTACAAGCTGCTTCTGGATCTTCATCGCGTTCGAACCGCTGATCGAATGGATCAAGTAGCTCAAACTGCGAGGCACTGAGGGCATCTAAGGAGAAAATCTTGTCCTCGTCGCTTAGAAGCCACTGAAAAAGCAAAAGCACACAGACAAAGACACGCACGACAGGTTAGTACAAGTGAGCACGACAAACCAAATGGAGCAGCAGCTGAAACAATAAGCACCACGTACGCCTTCTTTCGTCGCAGGATGAAGTCGATCATGGAGCCGATCTTGCGGTTGGCGTGGCGGATGGTCTGCTCCTCGACTTTTCGCTTGCGCTTCTGCCATTTCTTCTCGTGGAAGCGCTTGAGCGCGAGCGTGCGCATGATGCCATCTTCGTTCATGACGCCGTGCAGTCTGCTGGCGACGCGCTCCGGGTCGTGGCCCTCGCGCACCTGGATGTAGAGCGAACGCGTGGTGGCCGAGGAGGTCGGCGCGGGGGCGGCGCGCGTCGGCGCCGCGAGCGAGCGCCCGGCGGATCGCAGCAGAGCCAGCATCGTCGTCTCCTGTCTGGCTGCTTCTTTGGTCTGCGAATGATGCGAGCTGCTCGCTCGAGTGGTTCCAAACGGGCGGTCGCTGTGGTAGTCAAGGTGTGGGCCACCTGAAAAATGGGCAATCTCATGATTTTAGTGTGTCAATCACTAAACTGACCTAGCTTAAAGCTTCAGTTAGGGATTTTATCGCACATCCTGAAGCTAGACTAGAATTAGGATCGATAGAGGGGGCCAAAGTCAAACTCAACAACGGTATCAATCCGAAGAGAAACAAGCCAAGACAAGACAAGAATGACCGACGCAGAGGTCCCGGAAGCGAGCCTGCGCAACCTCGTGGCGCAGCAGTCGCTGCGCTGGATCTTCGTGGGCGGCAAGGGCGGCGTGGGCAAGACCACCACCTCCTGCTGCCTCGGCATCCGCCTCGCACTCGAGCGCGAAAAAGTGCTCATCGTGTCCACGGACCCAGCGCACAACCTCAGGTACCTTATCACCGTTTAGTTACTCTGCCTTTGCCTACAGTGCGTCTCTCTCTCTCTCTCTCTCTCTCTGTTTTGATCCTAATGTTAATGCTCGCTGTGGGCTATTGCTACTGCTGTTTTATAGTGACGCGTTTGGGCAAAAGTTCACGCGCGAGCCGACGCTCGTGAATGGCTTCACGAACCTCGCGGTGATGGAGATCGACCCGAATGTCGATGTGCGTACCATTTGTGACATTATGTAGTGCGGCGTTATGCGGTAGATCTCACTGACTCTCCGTGCCTATTGTTGGTCGCTTATGAATGATGCAGTTGGAGGAGATGAACGCGGACGGCGTGCAGGACAACTCGGGCATGGCGTCGTTCATGAAGGACCTGACGAACTCGATCCCGGGCATCGACGAAGCCATGAGCTTTGCGGAGCTCATGAAGCAGGTGCAGAACATGGACTACTCGGTGATTGTGTTCGACACGGCGCCGACGGGCCACACGCTGCGCTTGCTGAGCTTCCCGACCGCGCTGGACAAGGCGTTCGAGAAGATCCTGTCACTCAAGAACCAGTTCTCGGGCATGTTCTCGCAGGTCTCGGCGCTTCTTGGTGGTGCACTGCCGTCGCAGGAGATGCTGCTCGGCAAGCTGGAGCAGACCCGCGAAGTGATCCAGAAGGTGAACGCGCAGTTCAAGGACCCGGAGCGCACGACGTTCGTGTGTGTGTGCATCCCCGAGTTCCTCTCGCTCTACGAGACCGAGCGCCTCGTGCAGGAGCTCACCAAGTACGACATTGACGTGCACAACGTGGTCGTGAACCAGGTGCTGTACCCGGAAGAAGGCTCGACGTGCAACAACTGCAATGCGCGCCAGAAGATGCAGCAGAAGTACATTGACCAGATCTACGACCTCTACGAGGACTTCCACGTCGTCGAGATGCCGCTACTGAACGAGGAAGTGCGCGGCGTGCCGTCCCTACGCGCGTTCTCGGCGCACCTGCTCACACCGTACGAGCCAAACCAGTAGATCCAACGAACTGTCCTTGTAGGGGTGGTTTGGTTGGATGTAGCCCCCATGGACTGCATGGTGGATGACTGGAAACGGCAGGCGAGAAGGAAGGTTCATATATAGCAAGCTGTAGAAGAATGACACAACAACAGTGAAGGGGGTGAATACAGAGCTCCTCGGGACTGTTTGAGCGTTTGATACAGAAAGTGATCATACAATTTTGTTTCTCTCATTGTCTTACCCACCACATTGCTCCAATCAATCGCTGTCGCTGTACTGCGCGACGAGACTCGCGAGCGCGGCTTTTGGCGCTGCTTTCTTCTTCTTCACAGTCTTCTTTGTCGCGTCGCTCTTCTTCTTGACAACCACTGCGATCTTCGGTGTTGGCGCTTTCTCTCCATTTGTCGTAGTGTCCCCATTCGCACCACCAGCGCCGAATGCACCAGTGAGCAGCGGTTCTTTTTTCTCAACGGCAGCTTTCTTGACCGCATCACCAGCTCCAGCAGCACCTACACCTGCAGCACCATTCACCTCGCCTAACGCGCGCTTCTTCTGCTGGAACACGAGCTTCGCCTGGCGCATGTCGTCCTCCAGCTGCTTCTCGAGCTCTTCTTTCTTCTGCGCCGCACCGGGCTGCGCGTCTGCGTGCTGCTGGAGTAGCACATCCGTGTCGATCTTGGCGTGGCGCTGGTTGATCGCCTTGATCTCGTCGAGCGCGTCGAGGATGTCCATTTCGCGCTTCGAGTCGAGCGTGCGGTTCTCGAGCGCCTTCATCGAATCGCCTTTCTCCTCTTCCTCGCGCTTCTGGTGCGCGGCCTCCTCCTCGTCCTCGTTCTCGCGCCAGGGCTCAAAATTGCGCACGCAGCCGTGCTCTGCGGCGTAGTCGCCGCGCTTCGGGTCGGTCTTGAACGTGATCTCGGACGAGCACGTGATGCACTTAATGTAGAAGCGGAAGATGCGGATGCCGTGGTACGTCTCCTCGACCACCTCCTCCTTGCGCGAGTTGAACTTCTTGCCGCGGTACATGTACTCGCCGCACGTGCTGCACTGGATGGAGAACGGCAGCATCATGCGCACCTCAATCTGCTCGTTCTTCGGCCGCTTGCGCCGCGGCACGAGCGACGGGTCGAAGTCCGGCGGGAAGTACTTGTTCAGCACCTTGCGCTCGCCCATGGTGCTTGCTGCCTGTTGTTGCTTTTAGTGCTGCCTGTTTGGCTTCTTTGGCTTGGTGGTTGATCTCGATGGGGTTGATCACTTTGGAGAGACAAAAGTGTACGACTACGTACTGTTGATACTTCCTAAAATGGTATCAAAGGAATACTGTGACGAGTTTCTGAAATGATAAATTTGGCGTTTTGCGTACTGTAAGTATCATAATAAACTACGAATCCTTTGGGAGTGAAAAAATCACTCGCTCACACCTTTGCCTTCAGCCTCTTGGAAAGCTCCGCACGCTGAACCCCCACGGCCCCGTCAGGCTCATGCGATCCGGAGATAAAGTTCAGCAGCTTTTCACGAGTGATAATTGTGCACAGCTGATCACGCACGCTATTCAGGACGAAATCCGACGCGAAGCGATACTGAGGCGTCATGAACACGCCGTCTCCATCGTCGACATGAATGTGCACAACAAGGTGCACTGAGCCCTCGTCACACGCCTCCGAGTCTCCGCCAACGAACCTAACAATATCTCTCAAACGCACTGAACTGACCGCTATTTGCAGTTTCTTCTGCTGATCCTCTTGGTACGCCTTCTTCAGCACAAAGCGAGCCACGCCGCCCCATTTACCAAAAAGCGCATCAGCGTCTTCACGAGCAACTCTAGGATGCAGCAGCTCACGGCACTTTTCCCGATCGCAGACGTGGACACCCCGTCGCCGAACGATTTGGGGAGGGTCGTCGCGCTCTTCAGTTTCCCAGACCAGTGCATTCCCTGCGAGGAGAAGCTGACGTGTGGAGATTGCAACACAAGTGGCTGCACCAGCGAGCATCAGTCAGGACCGTATTTCGAGCTGCTCGCCTTCATGACAAGCGCGAAACTAACTCTT
>JAASFI010001193.1:0-10561 GCA_023333705.1 Globisporangium viniferum | reverse complement strand
CGCTGTCGCCGCCTTACACACCAACCCAACCCATATCGCCGAGTGACGAAGACTACCACTCGATGAACACATCGCGGCCGTCGATCCCGATCCTCCAGCACCCGCAACCACGGGACTCGATCGAGAATGCCGCGTGAGGTGAGTGAAGACAAATGGTAGTAGAGGACCCCTGCAGCAGCAGTGATGAAAGGCACATTGGTATAGTAGTAGATAGTACTAGTTGATGAAATAGTTATTTATTGGATGAGTGGGTGAGAACAGAAGAAAACCGACTCGTATGATAATTGTAGAAGAGGCTTCTCGAGCCGTCCATTTCATTCATCCGTTCTCTCTCTCGACCATGTTGAAAAGAGCACCTGTGAACCAATTTCCACCATTTCCATTATAAAGGTTCTACCCATTACAAATAGGTAAATACACCTCTTTAATACTGCCTCCCGCCACAAGCCCGCATCAGTCCGTTGGCTCGCAACACAAAAAGTATCAACAAGTGAAAGAGAGAAGAAGGATGGCGCCTGCGTCGCCCTCGTCCTCCTCGTCGGGCTTCTCCTCCTCAGACGATGACGACGAGTACGAGCGCAGCACCGTCACGCGCGCCACCGTCGACGTGTCGGTCACCCGAGTGCCCGTGGAGATCGTCCACGAAGACGACGATGAAGCAGAAGAAGATGCCGCCATGGCGCAGCCAGACGATGAGAATGAAGACAATGCGCCGCTTGTAGACGTGGACGTCGAGTCGCTAGCGCCGCATATCACACATGAGTGCATGGAGACCGCTGCGCCGCTGCTGCAGGGTCCGCTGTCGTTTCACTACGAGCTGTACACGATCGCGATCGAGCTCGTAACGCGCAGCTGGCCCGTGAGCAGTGATGAACAGGATGATGATGATGAAGAAAATGGCGATGATGACCCGAAAGTGGCGGCATACCACGCACTGCGAGCGGCGCTCTATGCGCGTTTCCAGCGCGCGTTCCCACTGACGCAGGAGATGTACGCGCAGTGGCTGAGCGACTTGCCCGCGAGCGATCTGGTAGCCAAGCAGCGCGTGTTCGAGCTCTCGTTCCAGGACTACCAATCGGTGCCGTTGGCGCTCCAGCATGCGCAGTTCCTATACGGTACAGTTCAAATTTTCAAACGCTGGCATTGTGTTTGTATGTATGTGGCTTGTGGATGAGATTGCTCCTGTATTAATCGTGACCTTATGTGTGTGCGTTGCTGCTGATTATTGTACAGACCATGAAGGCGAAACGAACTTGCCAAGCAGCAAATCGATTATGGAGCATCTGCTGCGCACAGTGGGGATGCACTACACCCAGGGCCATGAAGTCTGGAAATTCTACCGTGAGCTGTTGCAACAGGACGATAATGAAGAGGAATCCAAGTCGCCACTGGCGAAAGAACAGCAACTGCGCGCGTTCTATCTGCGCCAGATGAAGCTCCCGCTGCAGCAGAACGACCTGGTGATGTCGGAGTTCCGAGCCTGGAACAACTACAACACGCTGGAACCCAACGCTGAAAGTCGTCGTGTGAAGCCGTTTGAAGACGCGGTGAAGCGCCAGACCAAGGTGTTTGGTCCACTGCTGAAGAAGATGAACCAGTTTGAAGAACGACTGCAGGCTGCCCAGGCGCAGAATGGACTGGAAGAGCTGCCGCTGGAGCAAGTGTGGCTCCAGTACATCAACTTTGTCACGTACCGGATCGTGCCTCTCATGGAAGAAGCCCAGGATGACGATGGTGATAGTGATGATAGCGAGGCTCCTACTGGCGACGATCTGCTCAAGTCCATGTTTGAGCGCGCAGTTGCGATGGTGTGTCTGAGTGCGACGCTCTGGTCGAAATACGTTGCGTTCCTAGCATCAAGCTCAAGCGCAAGTGATACCGAGAAGCTCCAGGTTTACCAGCGTGCAGTGCGCAATGTGTCGTTTGACTCGAGCATGTGGAACGACCTGCTCTTTGAGATGGAGCGCCAGGGTGCGTCGATTACCAAGATCAGTGGGTTTGTCGAGCGTAGTATCCTTTCGCGGACGAACCCGCTGATGATGGATCCGTACCATTTCCTCAGTGTGCTGATCACATATTGCGACATCCACCGTCGTCATGCTGCGAGCTTCAAATATAGTACCCAAGCAACCCAGCAGCTGGAGCAAGCGTTTGAAAGTTGTGAGAGCTTTCTCGAGACCCACTTCCCAGAGTTTGCAGCTGGCGTCACGCGTATCATGGAGTACCACGCCAAGTGCAATCTGCTAGCGAGCTCAGCCGACAACAGATTAGCGACCAAGTTTGCCAAGTGGAACGCTCTCTGGGACCAGATCCTGCAGAAACGAAGCCAAGAAGCCGAGGTCTGGGTGAGTTATTACCAGGAGAGTGCTCGTACAGGAGCCAAGAAGATACCAGAGGAGATCCGAACGACAGTGTTTGAGCGCGCGATGCAGCACGTGAAGGACTATCCAGCGTCGGTGCTTGAGATCTGGCTGGTGTTTGAGCGCGAGAATGGAACGTTACAGGATTTTCTCCGTGTTCGCCAGCTTCACGCGGATCTGGTGGCAAAGACAGCAGCAGCGGCAGTGGCAGCGCAGTCAGCAGAGGCATTAGCAGCAGGATCCGAAGCTGCTGTCGCCTCTTCTCAGCCAGAGTCGAGAAAGCGGAAAGCGAATGATACCAAAAGCA
Source organism: Globisporangium viniferum (assembly GCA_023333705.1). Taxonomy (NCBI): domain Eukaryota; phylum Oomycota; class Peronosporomycetes; order Pythiales; family Pythiaceae; genus Globisporangium; species Globisporangium viniferum. Next base: position 7,894 of record JAASFI010001193.1, on the reverse strand, counting down.
AAGTTGAACCAAAGCGAGCGAAGATGACGCCTGCTCCTCGTCAAGAGAAAGAACAAAAACCCGCAAAAGAGTCGCAAAAGCCCCAGAAAGCTGCTGCTGCTGCTGCCACCCTGAAGGTCACTGAAAAGAGTATTGAGAAGAAGAAAACCCATGAAGCGCTGACCAACGCGCACACTCTATTTGCGTCCAACATCTCGAAAGAGGTGACAAAAGAAGAGCTCGACGCTTTGTTCCAAGACATCCCAGGATTCAAAGAAGTGCGTCTCGTGGTCAAGGCGCGTGCGAACCACGTCAAGTCGCGAGGCATGGCGTACATCCAGTTCTCCGACGAACAGGGTGTTGAAGCAGGGTTGCTGAAGAATGGACTGGAGTTGAAGGGACAAGCGATGAGTATCGAAAAGTCCAAGCCTCCACAGTCGACAACGGCAGATGCTGGTGGCAAGGGTAAATCTGGCGATCTCAGTCGTGATGGTACGTGGAAAACCGATCCAGTCACGATCTACGTCGGCGGCTTGGTCCCGAAAGAAGACGGAGGTGAGCACATCGGTGAAGCGAAAGTGCAGGAAGGCATCCAGCAGGCGCTACAATCGGTGGGCGAGTTGGTTGTCGTGAAGCGCGTGAGCATCTTGAAGGACAAGCGCGGGAAGCTCAAGGATTATGGGCTCGTGGAGGTCGCTTCAGAAGAGCAGACAGCGAAGTGTGTCGAGCACCTTGACGAGATCAAGAAGATTCTGGGAGATCAGATCACACTCAAGCCCTCGCGGTTCTCGATTGACCAGATCCTGCTGCAGCAGCAGAACCAGATGAAGAAGAAAGAGAAGGACCCGTCCACGCAAGCGAGTGCCAGCCACGAGAAGAAGCCCAAGGGAGCAAACAAGGGAAACACGACTGCTACAGCTGGAGCTCCTGGTGGTGTGATAGCGAGCAAGCCACAGAGGAACTCGATGAGCCTCATGCCGCGCGCTCTTCGCAGGAAAATCGCAGTCTCTTCAGGTTCGTCGGCAACATCAGTCTCCGCCAAAGCCAGCAGCGCAACAGCTTCTTCTTCAACACCAGCAAGTTCTTCAAATCAGCAGACGCAGTCCCAGACTCAGCCAACGACTGCGAGCGACAACAAGCCGAAGACGAACGACGATTTCCGAAAGCTGATGATGAACCAGTAGCCTTCCAGTCAACCTTCAAGCACACGAGGTTAGTCGACAGGCACGCAGTCATTGACGGAGAGTACCAGCAGTAACTAAGCACCGTCTTTTGCCTCTGGGAACTTGGTTATTGCGATGCGAGACCTTTAATACTGATGTGGGTAAGTCTCCCATTGTTACTTGCCACCATCGTTGTCGGATCCGCCTCGGATCGTGATGACGCGGAGCTCCACGTGGTCGCTATCAGCAACAAACACTCGCTGCCTCTGTTTCTTGCCCTCGTCTTCGTCGTCATCACTATGATCAATGACCTCGAAGCCACTCCGCTGCTGCTGCTGGTGGTACTTTGCGACGACGCGATTCTGCCAATACGCCATGACGAATGGCAGCGCTTCCTCCATCACCAGGTAGAGCAAGTACTGGATCGGCGGCGTGGAGCCGAGCGGCCAGAACCAGAGTCCCAGCCGCATCCCGTCGCGCAGCTGGTGGCTCAAAAGCGTCACGACCACAAAGCACACGCGCCGCGTTTTCGTGGCAAGCGGCTGGCTGCACGACGAGCAGTTGTAGACGAGCACCGCGACGACGACAATGAACGCCACGGCGTGACCGAACGGGCGATGCTACAGATGCATGCATCCATTTCAATAGAGAGTGAGTCAAGTGCCTATTATACCATTGCACTAGTACAGCGAATCGGAATGCGTTTCTAAAGGTTGTTTGGTATACCTTGAGGTGCGTGGCGCCAGAGATGCTGAATGAGCCAGCTGCGATGAAGTGGTCGACGTCCAGAAGCGACGCCGTGACGCCAGCGAGAACGCAGCGCTTGAGAAACGCCAGCCGCGGTCGTCGGTCACCACTGCCGGTATTCGTTCTGCTGTCACCACTCTCAATACTAACTGGGCTGCTTGAAGTAGACAGACTGGCATACTGGAGCCACTTGCGCTCGGTCTGGCAGAGGAAGACCCCCCAGCAGCAGAACCCCACAGCGCCATGCGCACCGCTGTCGACGAGGTGGCGGAAGAGCTTGTAGTCCTTCATGTACTCTCTACATACATGATAATTAATGTCCACGTGCATACATTAGCATTGGATTGATACTTAAAATAAATGACCCATGATGACAATAGAGCCAACAACGCAGCGCTGTGGGATTCTGCTGCTTTGGCCAAGCGAGAGAGAAAAAGGAGTCAGTCTGGTAGTAAGACACGTACTGCTGAGCGAGAAACGCGTCGCTGGCGACGCAGATGACGATGATCGACGCCATGAGCGCGCGCTGCACGAGCGTCTCGCGCGTGATGCCATTGGCATTGGCGGTCGACGCAGCCATTTTGGATGTGGAAGTCTCAAGGATGATCTTGACGCTCGTTGCAGCTCGGTGTCGAAAACGTCATATTCAGTCAACCGTTAGTGTTTTTTCGACATCTGTTGCTGTCGAAAATTTCTGCTCGTTTGTGATTGGCTAGATTGATTTTGGATGTCGAATTTGTCAATTTCATTCTGAAAGCAATATTACGGTAATAGCCGAGTGAGGTGTGTTACTTCAGTGACGGTTTAAGATTGAAAATGATAGTTCCAAGAAGCACACAAAGAGAGCATTCTTGCTATCCACAGATTGCAAAGCCTTTGATTTGTTCTTCGTATAATCTCCGACATCTTCAAGATATCGCGCGTGAAATACGTTTTGCATGGTTATCAAGAACTTCGCCAGGACAAAGCTCTTGTTTCATTTTTTTGTAAATCGATGTTGTTCTTGCAACAGAAAATGGAAATTGTTGTGGGACTATTTCGAATCATGCCTTGGTTCTTTATTTCGCATTCTCACTTTCTCAATTGACGAATTCGAATAGAAAAGGTTGGAACGCTGGCTTTAAGCTTGGGAAATCTGCTGGACAAAGCAAGAAGATTCCAATAGTAATCACTTCACCAGCATGTTCATTCCTGTTCAAGCACAACACGATGGACGACGATGAATAGACACGTGCGCTGCTTATGTATTGTTGATTTTCTCAGCTTCTCGAGTGCCAGTTGGCTCTTCATGCTCTGAAACGAAAGTGATAGCGAGCGACCAATGACGATGGCGAGCGCTCGAGAGGGTGAGTGAGTCGGAACAAAGACAAAGCGCGAGCTCACAACCATAGAAAACAACCCAAGCGCCAAACAATAGTGTACCGTGTTCAACAACTGCAACAAGATCGCAATGGTGACGCAAGTGCGCAAGCAAATCGTGCACAACCGACAAGCAAGCACACAAGCGGACGCTTGTGCAAAACAATCAACCAGCAAGCAGGGACGAGACAAACAAACACACAAGCAAGCTGACACTAGTTTGCTCGCTTGTTGTTTGAGTTGTGCGCAAAGTTGGCATGTTACAAGAACACCCTTTTGTTGAGAGGGTTCACTTTTCACTTTTGCTGTTGCAAATTGGATTCTGTGGACTTGGTCAGAAAGCCGCGTGGTCAACACTTTCGTGGACTGTGGGATCCTTTGGAAAACGGTCCGAGTTCAGACGAACTGAGTACTGTACCTTTTTATTCTAGCGGTAATAACCAAAACATAACCTAAACGAGTAGTTTTGGGCTAAATCTACTGAATCAACATCATTTATTGTCGTGACTTCAGTAGATTTCCAGCTCAGGTAGTCAGCTCGTCTGTCTGTCTGACTGATCGTCCAGATGCCCAGTTTCTCCTCGTTCCGCCCGTGTCAACAAAAATCGAATGGGTGTGAGGGTAGGGGATGGGGAAAGAATGTTCCCACTCAGAGGTCAATACCGCAGTTGCATAGATACAGTGCCAATTGTGTATATGTCACTATACGTTTTGAATATTTTATCACACAAGAAACCACTTTAGTCTTTAGTATATGAACCATCAAGCACTGAAGGCAGTGGATTCAGGGCGAACGTTCAAAACCTGTTGCTTTCCATCCCTTTTTTTGCAATTTGTGTCCGATCGCAATTTCAGCTTGCGCTTCCTCATCCTCTGGCCTTGCTCTTGCGCTTTGCTCTTGTGCTTTGTTTGCCTGTCTGTCTGGCGTCTGCGTGCGCGCTTGCGTCTGTGTGTGAGTGTGTGTGTGCGTGGCCAGCAGGCATCGGCCGTCCGACGCCACAACAACAGCCTCATTTCCACTTCGGGCGAAAGAAAACCAGCATTTTCATTCGGCCGACAGTACTTCTCAGCGTCCTTCCTCTGTCTCTGTGTGTGCGTCCCCAATAAGCAAGCAGGCACGCCCGTCCGGTCCATTCATCTATCCACACAGGTCCACATCCAGATCCCGCAGGTGACCGCCCCGCTTTACCAACTGACCCCCTCGCTGTTCATCGAATTGCCAACGAGAACGAACGCCATCCATCACCATGCTGACCAAGACGGCGATGCGCTCCGTGGGCGTGGCGCTGCTGGCGCTTGCAAGCGCGCTGGTCGCGTCTGCGGAGGCGGCGGGCGTCTGCTACTCGCCGTTCCACGCCGAAAAGTACTTTTCCAAGCCGGCGGAGATCGAGCAGGTGCTGCTCGCGGACATGCAGCAGATCGCGCGCGCCACGGGCTTCTCCGCTGTGCGCACGTACCACGCGCAGTTCTATGGGCAGAACGTGATCGATGCCGTGGTGGCCAACAAGCTGCAGGTGGCGATCGGCATCCAGATGGTCGGCGTCAACGGCGCGTCGTACTCGTACCTGGAGGACGACATCCAGGCCGCGATCAGCGCCGCGACGAACTACCCGGAGAGCGTGCTGGCGATCTACGCCGGCAACGAGAACCTCAAGAACGGCGACTTTGGCTCCAGCTCGGCGGATGAAATCATCGCGGTGATCAACAAGGTCAAGAGCGCGCTCAAGGGCACGAAAGGCGCGAACGTGCCCGTCGGCACGGTGCAGAGACTCGAGGAGTGGCTACACGCAACGGACGCGGACCGCGTGGCCACGGCCAGCGACGTCGTCGGCGTCAACATCTACCCGTTCTTCACCAAGGGCGGCGAGGCCGACATGATCAGAGCGCTGGACGCGCAGTGGACGCAGATCGTGAGCAAGGTTGGCTCGTCCAAGGCCCGACTCACGGAGACCGGCTGGCCCTCCCAGGGCTCACGCTCGGACGCCGGCAACTACCCGACGCTCGCCAACGCGGAGAAGTACTTTGCCGCGTTCTCGCAGTGGGCGGCGGCCAAGCACGCGGCCACGAGTCCGTTCTACTTTATGATGTACGACCTGCTCAGCGCGCACGCGACCGACTACGAGCAGCACTTTGGCGTCGCGACCGCCAGCGGCGAGCTCAAGTTCAACCTGGGCTCGTCCTCGGCGGCTTCGACGGGTTCGGCGGGTCAGTCGAATGGATCGACGGGTGCTTCGACTGGACCTTCGGCTGGTTCGACTGGTGCTTCCAATGGAGGCTCGCCAAGCGCTTCGGCTGGCTCGAGTGGACCTTCGACGAGCCAATCGGCCGGCTCTCCGCCTGCCGCTGCTGGTGCTGCGTCGTCTGATGAAGTGGCGGGCGAGGCGGACCGCAGTGCCGACTCGCTGCCTGCTTCTTCCAGTTCCTCTACGACCAGCTTTGCTACCAGTACCAGCTCGTCCAGTGCTACGACGGTCACCCCGTCGCCGTCTCCTACCGTTGTGGTGTCGAGCGCGATCGGATCGGCGACCAACTCGGGTGTGAACAGCGTCAGCAGCACGACCAACGTCATCTCGAGCGTGATGACCACTCCATCAGCTTTTGCTTCTTCCCAGGGAGTCGACGACTCGGCGTCTAGCGCTGGCTCCAGCAACTCTAGTTCGTCGGCGTCAAAGGCGCCGGAGACGCCCGAGACCGAGCCTCTGCCGTCTCTCGATGATGCCGGCGTGGTGTCCAGCAGCAGTCTCAGCGGCAGCGGGTTTGGCGACCAGGAGGACGTGGGCTTCGGCTCGTCGTCGTTCAGTGGATCCATCGGAAGCTCCAGCAGTAGCTCGTCCGAGCCTGTGAACAACGACCCGGACGTCGGTGACGTGGACAGCAACGCGCCTGTGGCCGCCCCGGACCTCACGCCGCAAACGTTTGCGCCAGTGCCGAGCACGAGCTCTTCTTCGTCCAGCGCCAGCAAGGCCAAGGAACTGGAGACCCAGGAGGCGCAGGCCAAGCAGGCGCGCGATGTCTCCGGTGGACAGGGCACGGCGTTCACTGGACTCACCGCCGGCGTCGGCCTCGCGGGTGTCGCGGTGATCGCGGTGATCGCCGTGTACGTGCAGAAGCGCCGCAACGAGAGCGAGAACCAGATCTCGATCACAACCGCGGACGCGCGCGACTCGACGCCGAGCGTCTACAGCGACCCGCTCGGCACGCGCTTCTCGAGCATCGTCATGATCACGCCCAACGGTGACGGCGTCTGCATCCTCTAGAAGAGCAGACTCCAGCCCCAAGTCCAGGCAGCAAATCTAGCGAGCTGCCACCAGCAAACCTCCCGTAAGTAAGTAACAAGAACAGAAGCTTCTTCGTCATAGAATGAATGGATGGCGCACCGCGAGTGCCATTCTCTTGATCTCCCTTTTTGATGTGAATGTAGTAGTCACCCTCAAGGTTCAGTTGAGTTTGTCCAGGAATCCCAACACGCATCCAACGTTTCCTCAAAGTCAGTAAGTCTGTTTATATACTGTAAAAGGGATCCTGAGCTTCCATTACGTATCAGCATGGTCTTGTGTTTGAGTCGAGCGAATAGCTCAAAATTGGCTTCGCCTCCAGCGATCATGTGGGCGTCTCCAGGTTTTCAAAAGTTCCTCGGGAACTTTGTTGGTCAAGTCAAGCAGACCGGCCACAGTTTTCCGTCGTCGTGCGTGCATGCAGTCCAAGTTTGCCCTCGGAGCTTTCAGAGAAAAAACAACGAGGCACCTCAGTTGAAAGGATTTGATGACAGGCTCGTCCCTGGGGTTGCTTGCAGACACTCGTCGTGGGCAAAATGGCTACATTTCATAAACACTCCGCATTTGCGACAGTCACTCTTGCGAATCAAATGAGCTCCTCGATGTCCAGCACTCCGAAAACAAGCCACCTACTGTAGCTTCTGCCCCAAAGACCTCTCCTGATCCCTTACTATGTAGCAGCTAGAAATGCGCGACCTGGGCTTCCTGTAGCACGCACTACTGCGCGACCTAGGCTCGCTGGTGAAGTTTCAACTCACTTGATTGAAACTGAAAGCGACAAAGATTTCTACGAGGATAGCGTCCAGATGGTGCTCACAACAGCGAGCAGATATGGACATCTGGAGCTCTTAAGTGTCGGCTTCGAGTACCAGTTTACGCTGGAAGAGCTACGAGTAGCTGTCAGACACAAACGCGTGGACGTCATGTAGTGGATTTTGAAGAAACAACCAGAGCTGAAGTGTGCGAATCTCGGCTTGAGTTGAGCGATTGATGTGTTTTTCAAGAGATGGCACATCCTGAGCGAGGTGACGGATCTCCCAGAGATGCCGCAAGACTCGTGCAATAAGGAATCGGTTTTCGCGTCTAGGCTTTCAGATTCACAGTATACCACGTTCCTGTTGTGTATTCCGCAGTGAATGAGAAGCTTGCCACTCGACAATACGGGTTTACACTCAAGGTATCCACTCTGTTGAGTCCGTCTTTCGTTCTCTCTCCCTTTAAAGCAGCTCATCGAAGTCTAACTCAGCTTCGTCGACTGCTTCCCGGCTCAATTGCTCTTCATATTCCCCAACCTGGAAGTCCACGGACTGAGTGGTTGCTATAAAATTTGCTGGAGATACTGGTGTGTGCGGCAGCATGAACTGGATCTCG
>JAASFI010001192.1:0-10568 GCA_023333705.1 Globisporangium viniferum | reverse complement strand
AAGTCAAGCAGCTGCTCGCACAACTTGGTGGTAAAACGGCGCGCGTACACAACATGGAGAAGCTGCTTCAGTGGGACCGCGAGAGGTCCCGAGACGAGTACACGTACTCCCGCGACCCGTTCCGGCGCGCCATAGTGCTCAGGAATGATGCATCTGCTTCGCCGGACAGCTACGGTGGCCCTGTCAAAGATCACAACCACTCGTTGTGTGGACTCTTTAACCGCACTTCATGAAATCAAGCAAGCATCTCCACACCAGGTTCGTCGTTCGATTTGAGCAATGTCGTTTTTGGTTTTTCTTTTTACTCATCCTAAAAATATTCGGAGTCGCCAACTTGTTTTGTGTTTGCCTCTCTCTCACAGACACGCGAACGCACTGCGCTTCTCACAAACCGAAGTTCACGTTTCCCCCCGACGATGTCGATGCGTGTCGCCGCTGCTCCAGCGCAAACAATGCTCCAGGATGACCCACCTGTACCCCCATAGCCGCAGCGTGGAACCAGCAAGCCGAAGCGCCACTCGTCCATCCCAAACACTCTCAGATTTGTGTACAACTGGCTGCTCTGGGTTTTCTTCACGCTTCTCATATACTGCCAAGCGCTCGGAATCGCCTGGACGAGATTCACCGAGCATGTGGACCTCTACTTCGGTCAAGACCCGTCCCTGGGGCTCTACCAGGTCCTTGGTATAAACGACGCGCTACTCACCGATCGGTCGTTCGTGTGCGCTCTTCGCGGTCGCGTGTACAAACCTGTACAGCTCCAAGAGGCTCTCGATTCGTCCACAACAATCATCGCGGACTCCTCTGGAAGCGCCGCGAATGGCTATCGCATGATCAAAAGAACCGAGTTCCACATGAGCGAGTTCGCCATGACTGCATACATGAACACATGCGAGCTCATCGCGTTGGCAGTGGATGCCATGTTTGACCGCTGCGACGAGCTTGGGTACAATGTCACCCGCGACGCGTTGCGAATTGTCGAAGGCGCAGAGAGTTCTGCCGCGAAGTTGCTGCCCGACACGCTGCCGGTGATCGTGATACCGTTTGCCGACGATAGTTTATACAGTCGCTACGCGATTCCCGGCTGGGACGGCAGCGCGTGCATGTTCCGTCTCAACGGTGCGTACGAGACCAAAGGGTACACTGACATGACCTTCCGCGGCGTGAACCGTAGTGTGCGCGAGCGGAAAACAGTCGAGCTGCTCAAGCGACCTGGGGGCGTGTGGCGGAATGAATGGTACGAAGATCTGGACGGCGGCAAGTGGTATTCCGAGGTCATGAGCACCAGCAATATGTCACTGGGGATTACGATGCAAGAGTTCGACATGGTGCGCAACACAGAACGCGATTGCATGGCGAGCTCGAGTATTTGCGGGAAAATAACCCGTCTTAATTGGTGAGGTACCCAATTAAGTGCAGCCGATGATTCCCTGTGGTACACCTCCGTGACGGTCTTGAACGCCAAGCACTACGGGGTTTTCATCTTTGAAGAATCCGTGATGCGCTGGTCCGAGAGCGTCTACAACTTGGACATGATCGTAGCCAACCTCTCGCTTGGTGCGCTGCTCATTCGCTGGTTGGTTGCAATGATCGCGATGGTAAACAGCTACCGCTCGGGTGCTGCAGTGGAGCTCCAGTCGGTCGGCATCGGGGTCCTCTCTTGTGTGCACGGGTTTCACTGGCTGCCCATCTTCGTGCTGCCTCGGCTCAAGACGAACCTCGCCGTGTTTGCGACGGTCGGAGGCTCTTACGAAGGCGCTCAGACCGCACTGTCTCAAGCCTGGTTTCTGATGTACCCTGGGATTGCGGAGCTTCTGTTCTTCGTGTACAGTCTTCTCAATCTGATCGCGAAGCTGCTGCATCGGAGAATGAGCGATGTGCTCTTTGGCCCCACGCTCATCTTCTTTTGCGCAATGAATTTCTTTCGAACGGACCTCGCGTAGTCTGGCTGGTTCGAGTACGATGGGCGGATTCCGACGGTCATCACCTCCGATGAGTTCGACAGCCTCTCGATCTTCGACTTCTTTCGAAACAACACGCTCTTGAAGCTGAACGGCAATGTAAAGTCGCTCTTCCTGATCAAGATCGCGGTACTGAGTCTGAGTCTCGTCCCTTTGCTGCTTTCCAAGCGGACAGATCATCAGCGCGAAGCAGGAGCAGCAACGACAATTGAAGAAACACTGGCGCTTCATCTGGTTTCCAGTGGTGGGTTGGGATCTACGACAACGTCTCATGAGCTCTCGAAGCTGGCAAACCCTCCTCACAAAGGACACCAAGAACAGCACATTCCATGTCTCTCAGGCTTTGAACTGCTTCGCATGGGGTACCTTGTTCTCGGGGAGACCTGGCTCATTTTCATACAGGAGTGGTATCTTGTCGCTCTCCTGATACCAGTTCTCAGGTCACACGCACCACCGATACGTGTGATGGTGTTTGCCATACAGCGCGATGGAGATTCCGGGGGCTACTGCGTCGAGAAAAAGCCGATCATCTGTCGACTCAACGACCCGCGGATACTAGCGTGTAGACCCTGGGATATCACTGCGCGGTCGTTCGATAGATAAAAAGGTAGGCAGCTAGACAGACGCGCTGCTTTGAGCGAACATCCAAACCCAAGTTCAGTTCACAGTTCGAAGTGCGCATGTGGCTTGAATCGGGAGACCAGCATTTCGATTGCTAGTAATCTCTTGTATTTCGAGCTTCTTGGGTAACTTTGTGCCCGTGGCAGGTCCTCGTCAACAGAGTTAAGAGTTCCAAGTGGAAAGTGCTGGCAAACAAACTAAGGTGACAAACAAACGAAGCTGACAAACTGATCGTATCCTATAGCCTTTATTTCGTCACCATTCACCTGTCACTCGTCAATCCACAGCTCATTTGACATGGTGTGTAGATATTACGATGTCTACGGTACAAAACTCGGACTGCATTTCTGTGAGTCGATATTTTGCCTTCAGGCGACCATTGCGATTGCGAATTCAGCAATCGCGATCGCACCAAGCCAAAAAGGCTCGGAAGCCCCACGAACATCCGCGTCTCGGTGGCTGCATTTTCGCACCACCTCACTCACTCTGCGCAGAGAGAGTCACGCGTGCACTCGTCCGCGATGAGCTCGGCGCGCGCGAACAAGAGCCTGCTGGTTGCCGCTGCCAAGAACGGTCGCGCGATCACCTGCGATCTGGACGCGACCAAGTTCATCCTCGCGCACCCGCGTGGCGCGTACACGGCGGCGCGCACCGTGGAGCAGACCAAGATCTTTGACTACGAAGCGCACATCAAGCGTCTCGGTGAGTAGAGAATGTCATGCAATAGAAGATTTGCTACAGTCATGGGATTGCGCTTGCTTCTCTGACTGAGTATGCTCACGTGATCACCTATGGCTGCCCAGTGGACTCGACGCTGGCGATGCAAGCTGCCGACGCCCCGCGCTCGCTTGTGTCAAAGGCAGTAGAGGATGCGCTGCGACCGCGCACCGAGGCGACGCTGCGCGCTGCGATGAGCGAGTTCAAGCAGCAGTTTGGCTCGCAGCCAGAGGAAGAGTACAAGATCACGGTCTTGGTCTGCCACAGCGAAGACGCCCTGTCACGTGAAGCACAAGAAGAAGAAGAGGTATGCTGTGCTCAATGTGTTATCTATTAGCACACACATAGATGCACTTAGCTTCACTACGTTAGATCCTGACTGCTTACCTCTTGCGGTTGCTGGTACCTTGCAGCCGCTGGCGTTGACCGATATCTACTGCCACATTGGACTGCTCGCACCACTGCGCTCGGGTCTCGTGAAGCTCCTGGTGGCGGGGCTGCCTCGACAGAATGCAGCGGCGAAGGACTCTGGATGGGTACGCGAGCGCAAGGCGATCTACGACGCGATGCCCAAGGATGTGGAGGAGATCATCCTCATGGAGCCGAGCTCCCACCTGATGCTCGAAGGCTCGCAGACCAACTTCTACGCGATCCGCGACGGCAAGATCTTCACGGCGGAGGACGGCATTCTGAAGGGGACCGTGCGCTCGCTTGTATTAGAAGTGTGCGAAGAGAACGACATCCCCGTGGTGCTCACGCCGCCGTCGCTGGACGATGTGGATGAGTGGGAAGGCTGCTTCATCTCCAGCACGTCGCGCCTCGTGCTCGGCGCGTGCTCGATCGACTACGACCACCCGGTCACCAAGCAGAAGACCACCAAGACATTCCTAGACAACCCCGTGCTCGAGAAGATCATCTCGTGTGTGCGAAGCTCGGTGGTGCGCAAGAGCGCCACGGTATTTGAACAATAATAGCAAATGGCTCACATTTGCTTCGTCCCCAGACATTGTTAATGGTTTGAGACCAAAGCGACCAAACGTTGGCTGCTTTTAACTATCTGTAGATCATCGTGAACGTGGTGGCTCGTACGTGGCCTCATCCGTGTCTTCGTTCCAGTAGTAGACTTCGTTTGCCTCGGTATCAGCAATGCGGTGCCAGAGGCGTTCAATCTGCTCAGGGTCATCTGGCGGTTCTGCTGATGCCGATATCCATTGCTGCACTGTAGAAATTGCCGACATGCTCGACACTGGTTCGCCATTCAAGTCTCCAGTACCAGTGGCTGCCCCTACTGTCGAGGCTGTTTGATCTTCCTGCCACGCCGCCATCACCGTTCTGCTCTTGTTGTTGCGCGCGATCAGCACTTGCTGCCGCTGCTCTTCAATCTCTCGCTGCAGCTCCATCTCTGCGTCCTCCTTGGCTTTCCTCCTCTCTTCTCGAGCCAGCACGACGTTCTCGGGGACCTCCATGCCCAGCAGCTTCCAGCGCACGAGCGGCCAGGCGCAGAACTGCTCCAATACGCGCTCGCGGTAGCTTTTTCTCGCGAACCAGCGACTCAGCGCCAGCTCCGACTTGCTGCGGTCGTTCAGCGCCGCACAGACGCGCGCGAGTCGTAACCAGTCGTCTTCATCGTGACTTTGGTTATGATCAGGGGCTTGATGACTCTTTTGGTGCATTCTCACCTGTTGTCGTTTCGATACGAGGTGTGTTGGTTTCTCCATCTGCCGCTTGAGCATGAGCTGGTACGCGTCCTTCGCGAGCACAAACTCGCGCTTCTCAAAGCACGCGTCGCCGAACCTGCGCCACGTGTCGGCAGCTTTGATCCACTCCTTCCACGTCGGGTAGCTCTTGTAGAACGCACTGCGCTTGCTCCTCTTCTGAAAAGTGTCCTCGTAGGCTACAGCGCAGAGTCTTTTCGACAATTTACCTTCAAATTGCATCACGCGCGCGACCAGAAACTGGATCTCGAAAGGTTCCCAGCCGAACGGCCGGGCGTCGAGCACATGCAGCAGGTATTCGCGCGCCTGGCGGTACATCTGGAGCGCGAACATCACGACCGCGCCGCGGAAGATCACCTGCGCCAGGCGCGCATGGCGTGGGAAGCACTGGATGATGCCTCCGAGGATCTCTGCGGCCTGGCGGTAGCTCCCGACCTGCTCGAGCACGAACGCGATCTCCTGCAGGAACGACGGGCTCGTGAGCAGCAGCACGTGCACGCTCGCCTGCTGGAAGAAGAAGAGCGATTTGTCGAGCCAACTGCGCTGGACGCGAGTCTCCCAGAGCTTCAAGTAGCATCTTGCGAGCTGCCGCAAGAGCGCTGCGGAAACGGGCTTTGGCGGTGACGCGTGCTGGCTCCCATGCACAGCCTCCAAGAGCGAGACGCAGGCGTCCTCGTACTGCTGGTTGTGCATCTGCAAGTACCCTCGGCGCGCCGACTCGGAGCTCCACATGTGTCCGAAGAAGTGGCGTCCGAGCATCTTCCACCGCTCGCGAGCCTGGTGCTTTGCTGCTTTTGCCTGCGTTTCTTCTTCGGATGGTGGTGGCGGCGGCCGAGGATTACGAGAACGCGCGAGGATCGAGTCGTCTTCAAAGAACTCGTGGTAAAAGAACTTGCGCGGCTTGCGCTTCTTCAATGCCACTTTGTCGATCGGCAGCTCCTGTTCGTCCACCAAGTGGGCTCGCACAGCGTCGTAGTCGAGCTCAAACGGCGGCGGACCATTCAAACTTGAGCCCACCAGCTCCTTCAGAACCTGGACATTCATCCGCAGAAACTCGCCATGAAAACTCGCAAAGTGTGCGAACGCAGCGGCATCAAACGACGTCCAGAGCAGTTGCTCGAGACGCCGCCCCTCGCCCTCCCAGTCCTGCCGCTCCATGCTCTCGACGTCCTCTTTCATCATGCGCAGGTTCATCTTGGCGCGCAGCCGCTTCTCCTCTTTCCGCGCGCACTTCGCGTCAACGTGGCGTTGCATTCGCTCTTGCTCCTCCATGCTCTGTCGCTCGTGCCTCTCGCGAACCCCGTTGAGAAACTCGCGCGTCTGCTGCACGCGCCGCTGCCGGAGCTCTTCGTCGTGCATTTCCTTCCGGTTCTTCGCCTCCGAAATCCGCTCGCGCTCTCTCTTTTGCTCTCTGTCGGCGAGCTGCTGCATTTTCTGAAGCTGGGTTTTGAATTCCTCGGCTTTCTTGATAGCGTGGAGCTGCTCGAGCACCAGCAGCTCCTCTTTCTCCATCAGCACGCGCTCTTTGCGCTCTCTCGTCTCGTCAACCTGTCGAAGCCGCTTCTTCTCGCGACAGAGCTGGAAATACGCCTTTTTGCGTTCTTTCTCCCGCACCGCAGCGCTCAACTCGCCCTCGTTCTTCATACAGTAGCGCTCGCGTCGTTCGCGCTCGTCCTGCTCTTTCTGGAGCTGCATCTGCGCGAAGTGCATCGGGTCGATCGAGTACTTAACTTTCTCCCTCTCGCGCTTCTCCTGCCAGTGAGACGAGTGGAGGCTCTTGCGCATCGCAAAGTGCCACCTGCGCACCAATTTCTCCTCCTGCGTCATCGCGTTGCGCTCCTCGAGCTCTCGCGCGAACTCCGCCTGGCGCTTGACTCGCATTTCTTCTTTCTGGCGCTTCGCCTCGCTCGCTGCTTTCTCCTGGGCTTGTTTCTGAGTCTCAGCCTCTCGCTGTTGAGCCAGCTGCTGCTGCTCCTTGAGCTCGAGTCTCCTCAAAGCCTGCGCTTGCTCATCTTTCGACAAGTGAGCCCACTTTCTCTGGGCGGCGGCTTTGGACTCGAGCTGCTTCTGCTGGAACGCGAGTCGCTTGAGCTCATCGTTCTTCATGATCGCCAGGAGCTCAGCGAGCTGACTCTGCGCTTGGTCGTGGAGAAACTGCTCGCGCTTCGCCACTTCGTTCATTCGCTTCTTGCTCTCGAGCTCTCGTCGACGACTCTCAGCGACCTGGTACCGCGTCTGGTACTCTTCGATCACCATGAGCGTGTTCTCCGCCTGCTCGCGACGCGTGGCTTTGAGCTTTTGGCGCAGAATCACATCGGCCTCGACATTTTTCATCGCGCGCACGTACTCGCGGGTCTCGAGCTCCGCTTTCTCCATCGCGACGCGCTCGTTGTCTGCCGCGATGCGCTCTTTGATGAAACAGAGCTTCTCCATCTTCATCTTTGCCTCTCGCTGCTGCTTTTCCACCTTTCTCACTTGCTTCTCGTCCAGAAAGGCCTGCTTTGCAGCCGCGATCTCCAGCTCTCGCTGCTTGATGGCGCGTTTCAGCTCATGGACAGCATGGAAAAGCTGCTTGCGGGTCGCTTCAACGGGCTGCGCGTAGTGTTTCGCTGCGATGGACGCGTGCTTTGGTCTGTGCTGCATCTTGCCGTCCACGTCCACCGCAACGTGCGTCTCGGTGATCAGACTCAGCATGTAGTTCACCTGCTTCGCGAGCTCCGGCTGCTGGCTGCGCGTGATCACTTCGTGCAGGCGGTGCAAGTTGCCTGTCGGCGTGAGCGAGGCCAAGAGCCACCGCAGCTGGTCCTGGAGCGCTTTCTTTACCTGTCTGCGCACTTTCCAACCGCGCCACGCTGCCTGAACTTTTGCTGCGTACAGTGTCTCCTCGCGGCGCATCTGCGCCTGCTTTCGCAACCAGTTCTTCATCCAGCACTGCAACGCGATCGCCGCCTGCCACTGCGTCCAGGCGATCGCGAGCCGCTCGCGCGCACGCAGCCATTGCGTGCGCTTCTTGCGAAATACGCGCTGGATATGCACAGCGTACGGTGCGAGAAGCTCCAGTTGGTGCTGCTCGGTTCGGTGCCACAAAATGTAATCGCGCCACTTGGTCCAGCGCGATGCCAGCTTGTGGCGCGTGTAGATCTTGAAGAGCGGCGTGAACTTGTAGAGCAGCGAGATGTCGTTGCGGATATCCGTGAGCAAGTGCTGCAGCTGCGCCGACGCTTTGAGGGCCTGCGCCTCCACTTGGCTCTGCTCGCGGTAGAGCTTCTGCATGCCCGAGGTGATGGCCACGCTGTCCACCTGCCCTTTGTCGCGGAAGCTGCGCTCGAGGTCGTCCAGTACCGCATTCTGTGTTGGTAGCTGAGGCTGGAACAGTAGCTGTTGCTGCTGCTGTTGCTGTTTGCCCTTCTTGCTATCTTTTGCAACGGCAGTGGGTGATAACGCTGGCGTTAGGATCTCCTGTACGACCTGGCGGTTGCGCAGCAGCGCCTGCTTGCTCTGCTCCGTGCGCCGGAGCTTAATGTAATTGATGGGCTCCGACGTGAAATCTGGAGGTAGTAGCGAAGGCGACGCTTTCTTGCTGGCAGTAATAGTCGTACTCTGTTTCTGTCTCTTTGTCGTAGCTGCTGCTGTTGCTGTACCACCAATAGTTGTTGCAATCGCGAGCTTTTGTTGGCTCTGGCTGTGGTTGTTGCCACCGATGGCTTTGATCGAGAGCAGACTCCCTGGGAGAAGCTGAGCTTGGCCTTGCACTTGGGTCTGGACTTGGTGCGGAGGCTTCTTTGGATGACCCACGGGGCTCTGGAAGGCAGTCTTGCTGTCACCATCAAGGGCGTCAAGCGGACGATGCACCGCGACGCTGGACGATGGCAATTCGGGCTCTCCATAGCGCAGCGCCGCTCGAAATTGCATTCTCTCTCTCTCTCAATGTGAGGTGGTCATCTTGCTCAGCGCGACCTGGTAAAATGCGTCGGTGTTGAGAATAGCAGGCCTGAAAAGGCGCCACTTGGTTGCGTTCCCAACCAACTGCCAGTCCGCCAGCCCATTCCTCCAACATTGTTGTGGAGAATGGCGCTTGGAAAGGAAGCAAAGTCGCTGACAAGTGTGGAGAAGGCGAAGCCTCCGGAGGAACCAGACGGGGATAACAATGAAGAGGAAGATGATGAAGGTGACGACGATGAGGAAGAAGAAGAAGGTGAAGGAGAAGGCGATGATGAGGAAGGCGATGGTGACGAAGAGGACGACGAGGAAGACGGTGAAGAAGAAGACGACGAGCAAGACCCGCAAGCCGTTGCCACTAGAGACAAGGACGGCAAGAAAACCAGCCGAAGAGCGAGCACCAAGGTCGTGGCAGTCAGTGGCAACAAATCACCGCCAAAGTTCGTGCCGCGACCAAAGAAGCCCCAAGACTTTGACGGACACACGGTGCTGGAGCAGAAGCGCATCGGCCACGCGTGGCAGAACGGTCCGCGCATCGACCTGGAGCACTTCAAGTACGTGCAACAGGACTATTCGAGACGTCAAGACGCAGTCGACCACCTGCGTGAGCGCATGGCGAGCAAGTCCCGACCAGGGTACCAGCTGCGCGTCCAGCGCAAATGGACGTGCAGCACGTTCTCCAAGATGCTGCTGCGACGACACTTTTCGTGGATGCTGTGCGTCATCGCGACCATGGCCGAGGCGGTCTGGGATGGCGACATCCTACAAGTGCACGGCATGCTCATCATGCGCGGCGACGTGAACGCGCGCGACCCGCGCGGTCAGCTGGTGCTTAACATCGCGATCCAGCAGCAGCACGAGCCGATCACGCGGTTGTTGCTCGATCGCGGTGCAGACTTCAACCTCCAGGACGATGTGACGCTCATGACACCGCTCATCAGCTCAATTATCATGGGCAACAAGGCCCTGACGCGGCGACTCCTGAAGCGCGGTGCTGACGTGAACCTCACTGACGGTGAGGGGCTCTCCCCGCTCGCTTGGGCCACCATGCGAGGCTATCTGGAGCTTGTCGCGCAGCTGCTCGAGCTCGGAGCGGAGGTCGACCACCAGGACGTCGAAGGCTGGACGCCGCTGCACATCGCGTGCTTCAAAGGATACACGGAGCTGGTGGAGTATCTGCTCGTGAACGGCAAGGCGAAGCTCGATCCGGAAGACATCAACGGCTTCACGCCGCTCCTGTTCGCTCGCATCGCCGAGAACGCCGACATTGTCAAGAAACTGGACGACTATGTGGCCGATCTCGCGAGTGGGAAAGGCAGAAAGTGGCGGAGGAAGAGCGCGCGCAAGAAGAAGAAGAAAAAAATGGTGGATCTGACCACGATCTCGCCCAAGAAGCTCTTTGTTACCAGCAAAAACTGAGCACATGGGAGTTTTACAATTTACGTACCGCCGTTGTTGCTTGGGACTGCATTCTTGAGCACTATGGCGCGCCGGAACGGGTCGCGGGAGTACGTGTACTCGTCTCGGGACCTCTCGCGGTCCCACTGAAGCAGCTTCTCCATGTTGTGTACGCGCGCCGTTTTACCACCAAGTTGTGCGAGCAGCTGCTTGACTT
>JAASFI010001191.1:0-10607 GCA_023333705.1 Globisporangium viniferum | reverse complement strand
GGGGGGGGGGGGGGGGGGGGCATTGCGAGTAGCATGAATGATAGGCTGACACGCGTTTGTATTTGTCTACGTGTTTACAGACGCTTCACTGTATCTGGCGCTGCCTCGAGCAGCACAATCTCTTTCACAAGATGAAGGACGAAGTTCTCGGTCACGTACGTGTGTCTTATGCCCGTGGAAATGGGCATATTGCTGCTTGTTGGCTTGGTGCGCTTTTGATACAGTTCCTAATATGTTGTGTCTTCCTTTCCCTTGTAGATCATCCGATTGTTGGAGGACTCGGCAAAGGAAGTTCGTGATGCCGCGATCGAGACGCTCGCCAAGTTCTACTCTCACATCGGCCAGTCGCTACTTGTACGCCCCGTGTTTGATTCCCAATAGTCGATTTGTTTTGTAAGGTACTGATACGCCTGAACCTTTTGTGTATGTTGCAAACAGCGCGATTTAGAGTCGAAGAACATTCGCAGCGCGCATATGAAGACGCTGACCGACAGGTTTAAAGGCGTTCAGGAAGGTGCGAGCGCAAGCTTTGGCAGTTCCAGAGCTCCATACAGCAGTGCGTCGACTGCGAGCAGCACCGCTTTCTCAAATGAAGTTGTAGCAGCAGCAGCTCCCACGTCGTCGCTGACCTCAATCCTGTCGTCGTACGATCTCCCAGTGTCGTCTTCGTCGTCCATGGCGAGGTACCTCGAGTCGATCCGGAAACGAGAATTGGACACGTCGCTCGCAGCGAAAGCATCTGCGGCAGCACTAGCAGGTGGTGGTGGCGATGAGTTTTCTCCGTCGCAGTCGTCCACAACGAGCACAAAGAGCGACAAGAGCATGAACGACCCCTTCAGCCAGAGCGGCGTGACCGAGAAGGATATCCAGCGAGAGGTCGCAGCAGTCTACGAGCAGCTCCATCTCGACAACAACTGGTCGAAGCGCGTCGATGGGCTGAAGATCCTCCAGCAGCTCGCGCAGCGATGCAGTCGCGGTAACGACAGCGCTCTGCTGACGAGTTTGACGCAGGCGATCAAAGGCGTACGTGAGCGACTCTGTGAGCAAGTCGCAGACCTGCGCTCGTCAGTGTCGAGAGAAGCGTGCCAGACGATCCAGCTGTTGGCGAAAGTGCTACGCGATGAGTTCAATGTGCACGCTGAGTATTTCTTGGGGACATTGCTGAAAGCGACGTACGTGACGATCCAAGTGATCTCGACTGCTGCCGACACGTGTATTCGTGGTGTCATTGAAAGCACCAAGAACGGCTACGTCCGATTCATCACCAAGTACGTCTGTGTGCGAGTTCTCTGAATATGATCCGGTTTAGTTGACGATGTCTGACCTTGTCTGTGTCCTCGCGGCTGTGTTTGTTGCTAGGCTTTTGGAAGGAGCCAAGTCTCGAAATCAGGTTCTTCGCCTTCAGTGCGTGAGCTACTTGACGCTGACACTTCAGCTGTGGAGTGTCAATCATCTGAGCAAGTGAGTTCTGCTACGTGTTTGTATCGTGTAGCGATGGAAGTGAATTTACGTGTGTGCTCACATAATGTTGTTCTTCTGACGTTATAACAGGCACACGGATCTCTTTCTGGCCATCTTACCGGCCATTCTGCACGACGCGCTGGCAGAAGTTCGAGCCCAGTCGAGAAAGTGCTTCTGGGCATTCCAGCGCGTGTTTCCCGTAAGTAAATTGCGCTCTGAGACCTTATGCTGTTACTAGCTTGCCTAACGTTAGGAAATTGGCTATTTGATGATGTGAACAGAGCGAAGGAGACAACCTCTTTGACCGGCTGGACGCTTCAACTCAAAAGA
Organism: Globisporangium viniferum; assembly: GCA_023333705.1. NCBI lineage: Eukaryota > Oomycota > Peronosporomycetes > Pythiales > Pythiaceae > Globisporangium > Globisporangium viniferum. The sequence continues at coordinate 8,816 of JAASFI010001191.1, read as the reverse complement.
ATCTGCGAGACGATCGCACGCGCGCTAGTGAGATTGAGAGAGACCGACAAAGTTCGACAGTTACCGAATCAAGCACGAGTGCTCGAAGTGGCGTCCGAAAGCTGAAGAGCAGCAGATCGTTAGCCTATGAAGCCTCGGCTGCATCGTCTCAAAAGGAGTCAGCTCAGCCAAATGTCGTGTCTGCGCAACGCGTGCTACAACACTCATCATCAGATGTGTCTGGCGTGGGAGCAAAGCAATCATCGAATGCTGTGGTCAGCGGTCCGCGAAGAGTGTTTGGTGGCAACTCGCTGTCCGCATCGGAAAACACTAGGGACGCAAGTGATGGTGCTCGCTTTCCAGCCAGGGTGCTTTCTCAAGGTGCGCTCCGCGTTGGCGTTGATTCGCGCGCAAAAGCGAGCTCGTTCAGCGAAGACATTGGAAGCGACCGGAAGAAGTACACCCCAGCTCGACCACTTCGTGTGCTCAGCAGCTCAGAGACGACCTTGACCTCGAAGACAGTCATGGAGAATTTGTATTCGTCACGACATGATCAACAATCCTCCAGTACAGGCTTCCACGCGAGCTCCCAGCTCCCTGCAAAGCCGAAGCGCGTACAAGTCGCCGCGGAGGCGACACCGCCTAGCCAGAGTAGTAATCGAACAGATCAAGAAAACGAGGTAAATGATCGACCACAACGGGTGATTGGCATCGCTTCGCTGTCTCCTCGTACCAATGGAGGATTACTTCAATCAGCAGGGTCTAGTATCCTCCCTGCCGCAAGATCCGAAGCTTCAGCAATTTCCAAGTCTGCTGCTCCTCCTGCTCCGCCAACGTCTCAACCAGGAAAGCAGAGATCGACTCCTGCGCCGGCATTTGTCAGTGACAAACTGGAGGAAGCGATATCAAGCTTGGGAAACAGTTCATGGTCAGTACGACTGGACGCAGTGGAGTACATCGGCAATGTGATCCAACGGAGGATACAGCAGCAGCAGCAAAGCGACGGCAAGCTCGACGACCGCATTCTAATGGCTTTCATCAAGCACATGAGCGATGCACATTACCGTGTCGCTCAGTCGGTGCTGAAGAATTTCCTGCCTTTGCTGCAATCGACGACCCAGCAGCTTCAGCCTCAGCTGAAGATCATCCTGCCTAAGCTTTTCCAGAAGCAAATCGAGACGAAGGAATCCATTCGCGTCGTAGCGAAGGAGAACCTCGACTACATTGCGAAAACATTTGACGCATCAGCATTGACGAACATCGTAATTCCACTGCTGATGGACGGAGGCAACATGAAAGTGAAGGCTGCCGTGTGCCACTACCTGCGCGCGCTTCTACCAGGAGCTGATGCGTACATGAGGCAGAGCAACAACAACAACCACATGCGATCCTTCCTGGGCAAGATGGCGCAGCTACTGGAGAGCGAGATGCCCGTATCGGTGACGAGCGCGTGTGGGGAACTCATCCAGGTGGCGGCAAAGCTGTACTCGAGTGAGATGGAGGCAGCATTACCACTGCTCCCCCCGACCAAGCGAACGATCCTGTCCAAGCTGCTGAAATCAAAGGGTATCGTTCTGAATTTGAATAGCTCCCAGAGCAGTACCGCGGAGAAGTTCGCGTCCTCGAACTCATCCCGCGGAAGCGCACCAGAAGTCGATAATCAAGTCATGGAGGCTGTCCCTGAACGATCGAATCGCAAGCGATCTGAGTCTCCGAATGCGAATTCCGCGAGCCCTCAACGCACGATCCAGAAGCGGAAAAGCGCTGATGACAGTCAGAAATCAACGGCAACTTCGAATTTGGCAGCCCCCGCGACGTATTCCAACAGCAGCAGCAACAACAATGTGGTCAGAGCCGCAGATTCATTCGGCTCAGCGAGCACACCCAAGCCAGTTGCGTCTTTTGATGAGCTGCTTAACACACTTGCGGAGAACAACTCAACGGAACGAGAACGCCGGACTGCGTTGCACAAGGTACGCCTGCTTATACTTATTTCTTGCTGTTCGGACGGATCTAATTTGTACGATCGGTTCTTGCTGCGCTGTACAGATTCTTAGTTTGGCAAAATCTGGCGTCTCTGAGCAACTCTGGGACAAATACTTTGGGCGTCTGCTGTTTCTCTTGCTCGACGCTGGCGCTGAAAAGGACGTGACCGCACTGAAAGTGCTGCAAAGTTTGATCGAGATGCAGCCAAGTCATGCACACGGCTACGTGCATCCGATTCTGCTTCGCCTTCTTGAGTGCCTTGGAGACAAAGTGGACGTGGTTAGTACTCAATTGCGTTCTATTCTCCTGCCCAGATTCTTGGAATAAGTCACTGATCCGTAATTATGTTGCACTTTGTGAATGCTACAGGCGAGTCACATCACAGAGAACATTCTGTGCAGCCTCGTTAGCACAACGAAAGAACCAGAGCAGATGTTGGACATGCTGTCGCCGTTCATCTCGAGCTCCGAGCCGCCCGTCCTTCAAGTTGTGCTGCGACTCGTGAAAGTTGCGCTTGAACTCTGTGAGCGCGTCGCCGCTGCGGGGCAAAACCCGAGAGGATTTTTCCTTCGAGAGGAGCAGTGGCTCGCGAAAGTGCTGCTACCTGTGGCGCTCAAGCTCGCTCACAACAGCTCGGATGTGCGCAAGAGCGCTGTGAACTGCGTCGTGGCGTTCCACTTTGCGATCAACGAAGACCCCGAGCTCATGTGGGGGTACTTGTCCGACCAAGTTGACGCCACCAAGAAGAAATTGGTACAGATCTTCATCGAACGGGCAAAGCTGGAGCGGCGCCAAGCAGTGTCCGTGGCGTCCTGATACAGAAGAAGAAGACAAGAGGTGAGAGGAGCTATAGGAGTAGGGAATAGAACAGTTCGAATCGCACAGAGCCGAGTGGTGGCGCTAGGCGCTAGACTGCTTGTGGTGGCTGCGTTTTTGTTTGGATGGAGGTTAACTTATTCAAGGCGGTCGCGCAATACAAACGTGTATAGATTTGCAGTAGTTTGCATTTCAGAGTCTTCATTGTTGTGCACTTGCAACTGTAGCCATTCATTACTCACAGAGTGTAGCTATCAGACAGTACATATGGCTACATAGCTCATGTTGTCATATGTACTGTCTAATGGCTACACTTTGTGAGTAATGGCTACATTTTCATGAGCTCCAACGACAAAATACTGTTGTAGACTGTATTTTACTCGCCAAGCGGCCATCTCTTGTGGTTCTCAGCTCATTTCTGCTGCGTATTATTGTTTCGATAGAGCGTGTCGTGCATGGTCGCGATCGTGACGTCCCCCCAGCCCATGATGTTCTCGCGCATCTTCTCGACGACCTCCGGAGTCGCCAGCGGACACTCGGAGCGGTGCAGCTTGATATATTTGCCCGTCGACATGGTCACGACGAACTCTTGACCTCCTCCGTCTCCGCCATCCGCTCGCGGTTTCCAATGCGGCGTGAACACGACGACCCCACTCACGTCCTTGCGCATGCTGTCGCTGGGCATGTACGGGTACAGCTCGTCCTCTTCGACGCGATCGACCACGACAATGCCGCAGGGTCCACCGTTTGAGAGCTCGTGGCTGTCAAAGAACTGCATGAAGACTACGCCCTGCTTCTCAACAGGGACGCCAAACTCCGTGGTCAGGAACCGGAAGTTCGCGACGCTGTTCTCGACCGTGTCAAAGTCGTCGCGCGTCGTGATGTTGCCCAGGCGCTCCGACACGCTGATCTCAATGTTGAGCAAGTACGTCACGAACGCGTCATAGACCTGCTTGACGCTCGCGACGTTGGGGAACTGGCGCACGTCATACCGCGCAAAACAATAGTCTCCGCGTGCAGTCTCGAACTGCTCTTCCGAGACGTGGCGTTTGAGTGGATCGAGGAACCGAGATCGCGCACCGATGTACTTGCACGCGTGGCGGATCGCCTGATGTTTCATTGAGAGAAGCGTCTTGCGCCGGTCGTCAAAGTCTTTGCCGAGTCGGATGCAGGTGGTGCTTAGCGGATTGGTGTGCTCGCCGCCATTCTAGTACGCAATGACATAAAAGGTAATCAGCATGATGTCAGAAAGCGCGAAAATCTAGACATGACAAAGTTGAGCAACTGTACCAGAAGCCCCGAGACGACACACTGCGCGGTAGCGAGCGAGAGCTGCTGACTGCGCGCGGATTCGCGCAAGAGCGCGTTGCTGAACTGGGACTCGGCAAGCGCCTTGGCCTCGGCGCTCCGCTGGCCTTCGAGGGTCGTCAGCTGCTCCTGCAGCTCGGCCACCTGGCTGAGCAACTCCACCTTCTCTTCCTGAAGACACAACCTCGTATTAGCAAACTCCATTGCAGACCGAAATGAAGAGAAGCTCGGTAGATACAATGGCTATACAGACACACCTTTCGAGCCAAGTACGTTGTCTTGCGCGCTTTTCGCGGCTTGTGCGAACAACCACAGGTTTTGGTCGCCACCGCAGCTGTCGCTGCTGCCACTGCGTCCGCGACGCGCTTCCTGCTGGCTCTGCTAGTGCTGCTTCTGGTGCTGTGAGCTGGCTTGGTGTCCGAGTCCTCGTCCGTGCAGTCGCTGTGTCCGTTGCTATGATGCATGGCACTAGACGCGTCAGTAGCTTCGCTGGCCTGACTGTCCGAGTGGTGTTGCTGTTCCTCTTGGATGATGCTTTGGAGCGCGCCGTGCACTTCGTCCGCAACCACCTCGTCGATGTCGAGGAAGAGCGGGTCGCGCAGCAGCGAGTCGATGATCTGGGCGTACTGCGCCATCTCTGTCGTTGCTGTTGCTGTCATAGTTGCTGGTGCTGTTGCTGGTGCTGTTGCTGGTGCTGTCGCTGGTGCGTCCATCGTGTGGCAAGTTGCAATGTGTGGACTTGGTGGAATGAGTATCGAGTAACTCAGCAACAGTTAGTTGCCTGTTACACGCAAGAATGATTGTCATTTAGCGTAAACACGTCCTTGGACAACCTGAATTAATCGGATGATTATTCTCGCAGTTCAGTCGTGGATAGTCAACATGGTGCCATCATTGCACGGCTGCAATTCCCATCCAGCAAGGTGTTCACATTCTGCTGCACAGCTGCATTCGTTTCTGTCGCACCAGCATCAGCGAATAAATCATTGATACTTCCGGTAGCCACCCCGGCCAGGCTCGCGTCTCGTTCTCTATCGGTACGCAGTAGTCAACAGAACCGAGCCTGGATTTTCAACGGTTCACAGCTTTTTTTTTCCCCAGCCGCCAGATCATCCAAGAGCTCAGTGAATGCTGCTGCAAGCAGCGTTTGGAGAAATTCCATAACGCACATTCCTGCCGGCTTTCCCACGGTCTGTTGGTAAAACAAACGTATGCAGTCAGCTTTCCGGTTTATTCAAATCTCGTCCTCTGAAGTCTTAAATTAAGAAGGAGGGGCTTGCTCCTCGTGTGCGACTTTGCGATAGAACTGCATCGATTAGCAGTGATCTCTGTGGGGTCGATTGCCATCTTCACAAGACCTTATTTGCTCAGTTTCTATAGCGATTGAGTCTATCGATAATGAGGAAATCAAATCGTAACAAGAGCGTGGAATTGTTGTTTCGTTGTTCACACATGGAACAAGGACATTGGACTGATAGATTACTTTAACGCACGCACTCGAATGAGTTGAATGCACACACAATACAATAGACGAACTCTGGAGGGAGCAAGACAAGCTCCACAAACCACTACAGACACAGGAAACACGGGATACCAACATATAATTTTCTACTTGTGAAGACTCATTTCGACGATCCCGACCAGCGGATGAAAATCCCCCCCCCCAAGTTCCTTCCTTGGGATCCGCCGGTCGTTGCACATTGACGAACAACTCGAAAGCTTAGACTGGAGTGACCATCTCGTTGTTGTAGTCGACCTCCACGCCGCCGTTGCTTGGGCTGGCGGTCTTGGCGCTGGTGCGCGCTCGCTTCTTTTGGGCAAGCACGACCACGGCGACAGCGAGAGCAGCGGCGACGCAGCCGAGCAGAGCCACTGGGAGAGCGATGCTCGTGCTGTCGTCATCGCCACTGGCGTCGTTCGCAGCCAGAGCGGTGGTGGACGCGACGGCCTCGCTGTCACGCAGAAGCGTAGTCACCTCGGCCGCTGGGGCTTCGGTGGCGAGTGTCACCGCTGGGGTCGCAGGGGTCTCGACTGGGAGCTCCACCTGCTTGATGTATGGGTTGGAGGCATCTGGCAGCGCCGCGCTTGGCGACAAGTCGAACGTGGTTGGCGCTGGCGTTGGTGCAGTTGGCGCCGGAGTGACGGTAAAGGTTGGAGCTGGCGTTGGCATCGTTGGCGCTGGCGTGACGGTAAAGGTTGGAGCTGGCGTTGGCATCGTTGGCGCTGGCGTGACCGTGTAGGTCGGAGCTGGCGTTGGTGAAGTAGGCGCTGGGGTCACGTACGTGGTCGGCGCTGGCGTTGGCAAGTTGGCGAGGCCGTAGATGCGCACAATCGACTCGAGCGCTTCTTCCTGTGGGGTCTTCTCGTGCTGCACGATGTCACCTTCCGTGCTCGACGAGGACGGAGAGCTGCTGTCAACATCGACTGGGTGGCCGACGCTCACTGGAACGCCGACCGCGAGGTTGCTATGAGCCAACACGGGGACACCGAGCGCCGAGCGGGACTCAACGTCCGAACCGGAAGTGTGCACAGGGTTGCCGACCGCGGTCGCTGGGCCACTGTACGAGATCGACTCTGGCACACCAACCGCGAAGCTACTGTCGGACGTGGCGGCGTGGGCTCCAGAAGCCGCGACGGCCGCGAGAAGAACGACGATGGACGAGAGCTTCATGGCTGCTGAGTTGGGAGTCTGACTGTGCTGTGTGTGTGGAAGACGGCAAATAGAATAATGAGGAAGCACTGGTAGCCGTAAGCGCAATGCACGAGGAGCTGCGAAGCTCTTCTCTTCTCATCATCATCTCATTGTGGCCATGTAGAAATGCGGTCGCTGTAGAGATGCCATCCAGATGCATGCAGCATGACCACCTGGCGCTTTATATGGGAGTTTGTAAGCTCAGAGGCGTGGATGCGGATCGTCTTGCCCACCAAGGCGCGCATGACGCCTTTACGTCGGAAAAGGACTGACAGACAGCGTGGTTTATATGAAAATTTGTATGTGGAGCACGCTGAAGCACGCGTCAAGTCGGACTGCGAGCACCCGACCAGCTGGTTGCTTATCAAACACCAGCGTTCAACGTTTCGTTCGTGGTGAGTCACTGACATCCAGCGATTATTTACGTGTGTATACTCTATAAATACTCTTTACAAACACAATTGTGGCAAAAAATGATATTACAATCAGTGTGTACTACCTCTATAATTACAAATATATCCTTTATTTGGGCCACGATGCGTTCTACAAGGATACTTGTGCTGACTCCTTGCGAAGAGTCAGAACAACCACAGTGACCTGCTGCCATCACATGGCTGGAGAGGTGCGCGCCACCGCAAACGGATCTCTCTGCTGTCATTTTTACTATTAGCGGCTCATAATACACAACTGAACAGAGCAATCGTAGCGTACAGCAGACGCTATGTTCTGTAAGCGTTGCTTTGCGATTGTACAATGCGACGCGAAAGCACAGCAAAGCGATGAGGAGGATGAGGATGATGCGCTGCTTTTGCAACGCAACAAATGGGGCCATGGAGGAGGATCGTCCAGCCACGGGTTTCGATGGGACTACAGACTGCAGCGCAGAGATTGCCTGACGCGCTACAATGATTTCATCCTCTCGCTCTCGTAGACTGTACTGGCGCTTGGCGAGTACACTCGGACAGCTACAGTACCCTCTCAATTGACTGGCGCTGATGCATCACAAAGCATCGTGCTGCCCTCTTGCCGGTACCGGTGCTGAGTTAACCAACCCCATGATTTTTTCTCTTCCACTTTGTAGAGCTATGGAGTGGATCCAAGCAAGTGCAGTAAGTGCCGCGGAAAGCTCTCGCCATCGAAAATGGAGACAAACATCCACAAACTTCCAGACTAGGTACAGATATGTACACCCAGCGCATGTTCATGCCAGTCGTCTCGCGTTCGCCCTTTTCAGAATCAAGTCCACATTTGCTGTTGTTCTTTTCCATGAAAGGCTGGCTGGCCAGAGCACACCAGCTGCAATGGCTCAATTCATTTGTCTCCCCCAATTCTATCGGAGCACTATCTTGCGTGGAGCTCAATGCACTCTGACAGCCACACAGGGAGCTCCAACCTCAGCTGCTAGATGAAAACACTGATCGAACCAACTGGCAGCCGAACCCGTGGTGAAGACTCTCGCAAGCCACGAGCCAACAGAGCGATTGAGCATGTGGTCTCACAGTCTTGAGGCTCTCGTCATTCTCACCGGCACCTCAAAGCACCAGGACCACAAAGCACTCCGTTTATTTGACTGTATGAGCTAAAATGCCTTCCGCCGCGTGGTGTTTGGTTGGTTGAGATTGTTACTAAACTTCGCCTTGAATTTTTAACAACTCCAAGTAGCACCAGTAGCTTGGGTACCCATAACACCGACTGGGTACAAATGAGTATCCGTGGGCAATCTTTTTGCGCCCATCAACTAATTTCAATATAGTAAACTTCTTTGTTGATGGGTGCAAAATGGCAGCGATGATACCCATTTCAGTTAACCCAGATTCACCCATATCGGTTGGGTAACCCAACAAAATACCTACCCAGTAAAGTTAGTTCATCGCACCAATGCAATTCACGAGCAACTTGCCGCATCTCACATCAGCGCAGGTCGTGCTGCGCTGCGAGCCCCATGCTGCCCAAGCACAACAACAGCCAAGTGCGCGCGCTCAGGCAGCGCAGTTGCCGCATGTCGCTCTCGCGACCAGCAGCTTCCTCGACCACG
>JAASFI010001190.1:0-10630 GCA_023333705.1 Globisporangium viniferum | reverse complement strand
TGCTTTCCGCCTCGCCTGGTAGAGTCTCAGCGCGTCCGTCTCGCACTTGTAGGGCGTGAGCATCTTCTTGAGCGCGTAGATTGTGTCGTGGGCCTTCACCTTGTAGGTGCGAGGGAAATAGCCTGTGCCGATCGTCAGGACCCGCAAAACGACCGTCTTGCGGCGTTTCCAAAGTCTCCTCATCTGCATTCCGAACGACATTGTTGAAAGCACCTGCGCGCTCCAAGTGGCAGGTTGACTGACGCCGGTTGAAAGCTAAATGGCTAGAGAGCGTGAGCGCGAGCATTGGTGGTCACTTCACATCAACCTCATAGTTTCTTCTTCTCCACCTGTTCTGAAATGCTCTTGATGGTCCATCAATCAAGCAGAACCCCACCTCATATATCGGTTGATTGCTTCGCGCAAAAGTTCACGAACAAGCAAAGATAAACCCGTTGATATGTATTGATCACAGCAGATGGTGGTGGCAGTTTGATAGTCTCACGTGGTGGATACAGAGGACGATTGCTGCGATTACTGACCTCCGCTGCAATAAAAGTCGAGAAACTGCGGCAGGTGGATCGCGCCGATGCTCTGGACGTCAAAGTGCATGAATATGTGGATCACGTCGCGGTCGCTGAGGTTCATCCCCATTCGACTCGAGTTCCCACCTCCAAATTCCGCAAACGCGGCTCGAAAGTCGTTGATCTGGATAAAGTCCCCTCCGCCCTGGCTTCGACTCGTGAGCTTCTCGCTCAGTTGCCTGACAGCTACGGGGTCCTGCTGGAGCGCTGCGACGAGCCGCTTGAGCGCCGAGCGCTGATGGAGATTCGTGCCGATACGCTCGTCGAGCATGCTCCCTGGCTCAGTCGCCTCGCCATGGCGCTTGGACGGGTCAGTGATCTCGTTGGTGAACGTGCTCGACCGCCCAAACGGGTTCGCCGAGTCCGAGGCGGAGATCGCAAAGTCCAGGCCGATCCCCGTCGCGATCGAGTGCGAGTATCGCGTCACCGCGTTGCCCTGGAGCAGCTCGAGCTTCATCTGGTCGATGCTGTCGACCTGCTGCTTGGTCAGGTGCTGGATGGCTGCGTCCACGACACGAGCGCCATTGCGGCTTCGCGGAACCCGTGACGAGTTCGCCAGTAGCGCTGGGTCAAGCGGCAGGTACGAACTCTTCGTGACAGTTCCCGTGAGGATTTGACTCCGCTCCTCCTGGTGGCGTTGGAACTCTTGTTGCTCGTAAATGCGCTTCGCCTGCTCGAGCAGCTCCATGTCTCGGCGCGAGGATCGTGGCCCTGGAGGCTCCTGCTTGACCGCGAACTCGCCGTACCTGGTACTTGCCTGGTTGGTGGTTTCAAACGCGGTCTCTGGACCAGAGCTGCTGCTCTCGGAGGAGGACTTTGTGTGCACGAGCACACGGTCGTGGGTGGACTCGTGGCGCGAGTCTTTCATGTCTGCGCAGGGACAAACACAACGATAAACATGAGAAAGAGTGGCCACGAATGGTGAGTAAGACGTCTGGTGAGGTTAACAGGTAGAATGGAGCATAATCACGAGCGAACCTGGCGCAAAGTATGGCGCGGGGACCTTGCGACGCGAGAAGCCCGTGCCTGCACGCAGCGCCTCTTCCTCGACCCAGTTGCCCACGAGCGTGCCCTTGGTATTGTTCTTGTTGTAGCCAGCGTACATTGTGACTTCTCTCGAACTTCTCCTCCCAGCGCGAGACGTGTGTGCTTTGTCGCCCTCACTGCGTTGTCTCCTCACAGAAGCTGCCTGGCGATGAACCTCTGGTTTGTGAGCTTGTGGTGCGAGTGCTTTCAGGAGAACTCGAGTCTGGGATCCTAAGCAAAGCTGGTTGATGATCTCTAAATAAAAATGTACGCATCTATTCTTGAGTTCGGCTAAACCATGAGAGGCAGATGGGGTTTGAGTTGGTGGGCTAGACGAACTCAGTCGCTGTCCAACCTGGAGAGCAAGCCAAGGAGAAGTCAAGCTCTCAGTGTCGGTTCCTTGGCAGTCAGTTCTCAAGCTTATACACTCAGATCCAGACGGAGCACGACACGACAGCAATGCGCCTCGCCGACCCGCACGCCGAGCTCCCGATCAAGAACTTCAAGTATGTGAAAAACTGCACCGAGATGTACTTGTCGAGGCGCAAGATCCAGAAAATCGCCAACTTTGAGTCCTTCGTGAACCTCGAAGTGCTCTGGATCAACGAGAACGAGGTAAGCAAAGAGGAGAGATTTGCTGGTGAGGTTCCCAAAACTCGTATAGGAATGCCTCGTACCTGACTTGCTTTGCGAATGCGATTTCTCCATTCCCTGATAGATCGAGTCCCTCGACGGACTCGACTCGTGCGTTCGAATCAAGTACCTTTACGCCCAGAACAACCGCATTCGGTGAGTCATCCATCGCAAATGTCCCTCTTGTTTGCTTCAATCCACGCTTCACATACTGATATTGTTCTGGTTCTCTCTCCACTCAGTAAACTGGAAGGGAGCTCGCTCGCATGCTTCACGTTCTTGAAGGAGCTCCGACTGTACGACAACAAGCTCAAGGACCTCCATGGGACGATCGCTATCTTGAGCAAACTGCATCACTTGGAGGATCTCGATCTCTTTGGGAACCCGCTGCAAGAGGAAGAGAACTATCGGCTTCAGGTAATCAGAGCGGTTCCGACGCTTGTGGCGCTCGATCGCCACGTCATCACCGACGAAGAACGCACGGAAGCTGAGCGGTGCGACTTTGTTAAATGACACTACCATCACAGCTCGCAGGGATTTTGTTCTTACCTCTTTGTCCTTCGTCACCTGCCATTCAGGTTTCGCCCCATTGCTCACGATCACAACGGATCGCCAGATAGTAACAGTACCAGCACCGCCAAGAAGAAGAAAGCCGCGGTTATCGCTGGAGCGCCTCCGCAGGAAATGTCGGGTACAGTGAAGATGCTCTTCAAGGAAGTCGCCGTGATCCAGCGCGAGCAGAAGGCAAAAGAGCGAGAAGCGGTCGAGCGCGAGCTGCTGGAGCTCTCCAATACTCAGAAGTCGCTGCTCGCAAGCAGTTTCAATGCAGCCAACAAGCCCAAGCGAGTGGGGGAAGCTGTCGAGAATCTTGACGACTGGGAACTCGCAGCGCTGAGGAAGCGGTTCCACGCGCTTGAAGAGAAGAAGAACAGGTGTGTGCTTGATGTTTCACGACTGTGCTGCACTTGAGTGTCAGTTTGACAGTGACTAAATGTGAATGAACACCTTCTCTTTTCTCAGTGGCGTCAAGAGAGACGATGTTGGTATACTGCTCGCGTACCTGAGCTCGCGGGGATACACGCTCTTTGCCGACAGCAGGCAGATTTCAATACCAGCAGACTTGAACGTGGCGCTAAAGAAACTCTTTTCGTCGGATGCAAACATCAGCTGGGCAGATCTGATCCAGGTATGAATCAGCCTGATACCTGGGTGTTTACAATCAGGAACAAGAAAGAGGCTTTGCTTTTGACCTTGTATCTGGATCCTTATCTGCCGGATCTCTCTCTCTCTCTCTCTCTTTCTCTAGTGCTTTGAGAGTCGGCGTCTGAGCTGCGAAATCATGATTCTGGATGAGCTGGATCAGAAAGCAGTGGCTAGCTTTAAGAAGTCCGAAGAGCTCCAGGTACGCGTGTTGCACTGTGTCGGAACATTGTCGCTTGCTGGTCACTAAGAGATGGAATGCGGTGTTGGTTTTTAAAGTCACGTCTCCAGGTGCTGCCTGCGAATGATCCGAAAAGACAAGTGAGTCCTCTACACCTTTGCGAAGTTCTCTGTCACCAAATATTCTCCAGTACTGACCGTTTTCGTACCATTTTGTGTCCAGCAACTCGCGAAAGAAAGCTTCGAGCTCTCTCAGCAAGCCTACCACTTGCAGACGCTCGCTGAGAAGCAGAAGCCAGGATTGACAGCCAAAGCGAGCAGCGATGGTAGTAGCACCAGCAGAGGACTCGCCTCGGCAGGTGACAGCACTACTGTCGTGGTCACACCAACGACAAAGTACTACGTGACGTCGTACATGCGTGAGGGGGCAACCGCACCGTCCGCCTCGCCGCCTTCCATGCCGTTCATCAGCAAGTTCCACGAGCTGAAGGAGCAGAGCGCGCAAGTGGATTCAGCACTCGCCGCCAAGTACAAACTGCAGCAAAAGGTGAGTCGTCATTTTTTTCTGCACCCATTAACTGTCAGTCGTTGCATCTTGGATTGATCTGGGACTGACGAACTGCTGGCTCAAACCCAGGACTACACAAAGTACCTGCTCAAGCAAACGCATCAGCCGACAAAGCTCGTCAAGCAGAACTTCCACATGTAACACAAACCAAACATACAAGCAAATACCTTGACATCGGCATAATACTGTACAGAGCTTTTATTTTCACGCTCGTCCCTCGCTCGCTCACTGTCGTGCTGCTTACTCGATAAAGTCTTCGAGGTCGGCGTACGCGTCGCTGCCGTCTTCGTCGCGGAGCCAGTCGTCGATGTACGGGTGTCTGCTGCGCAGGCGCTTCTTGCGCTTCTTGACGATCGGCACCACGCCGATCATGTGCGCGTTCGCCTTCTTCTTCTTGGTTGGCGTGGCTCCTACTACCATCGGGGCCATCTGGTCTGTCACCAGCGACAGCATCATTCTGATGCGATTGCGGAGGGGATCTGTTAGCTGTACCTATTATGAATGCAGTGAGAGTATTAGCACCAGACTGATAATGGAGAAAGTGAGGCATTCGAGAAGAGTGACTACGTACCTCTCTGGAAAAGGACTGCACAATCTGCGGCACGTCCAGCAGGAACACGTCGATTTTCAGCGACGTCGCGGAAACCTACATCCACCACCGCCAGTACATTAGAACCACACGCCAGACAATTTTGTACAGAGATCAAATGCAAACCAAAGAACAACAGCAGAAAGACTCACCCTCGTCTTGATCCCCGACTCCTTGATGCTCTCCTTAAGCAGGTTCACCCAGACGCGCGCCTGCAATCCGATCTGCATCGCGCCGTCGAGAATGTCAATACACGACTCGCACTGCCAGTCCTCTCTCGCTCTCGCTAACCTCGTGGTGGCACCACTCGAGCCACTTCCGCTAAAGAAGCAGCTCGCCTTGCCGACGCGGAGACTCCACTCGATGACATTCAGCAACTTCAGCAGCACTTTCGCGTTATTCACCCACGATGCGTCTTTTGTCGTGAGTAGAGCGCGCAGAACAAACTCGTAGATGTGAGCGCACAGCACGGCGTCGTTGCTGCTACTTGTTTGAAGAGAGGATGGGAATCGTGACTCATGATCTGCGCTTTTCCGAATAGAGACCTGCTTGAAAAGCGTCGACTGCGCAGATTCCAAGAGCGCCAACATAGCTAGGATCGCCGCGCTTTGTGCATCACTGGATGCAAGATGCGGCTGTGGATGAACGCTTTCATCTTCTTCGTCGGACTCGTCTCGATCGCCAAGATCATGTAAATCTGAATCGTGAATAACGACTGCTGCCTGGCGGAGCCGTCTTCTTTTACTCGGAGTCACAGGCTCCTGATTTGCATACGGCTCTGGCGATGACGGCGTCGCGAGAATGTCCTTCTGCATGAGTGCCTTGCGTTTGCGTCTGGAAAGCGCTCGTAGCGTCCCCAGCAACGCGATCTCAAAGCCGGACGCCAAGAGAAATCCCTCTATGCTGCCAGCAGTTTTGACAACAGATTCAACAGTTTTCCCGAGATGCACCGAGAAGCAGATACTCAGCAGTGCTCGGAGCAGGGGTACGTGGTACACCACGTGCTCGCACATGATGTTGTAGCTGGTGGACGAAAGCTGCAGCATCTGTGACGCAAAATTCTCAGAACTGCTGCTGCTGCAGGAGATACTGGAGGCAGCTACATCCGCACCAAGGTCGCAAAGCCGCTTCACGAGCAGTGCAGTTGTGGCCTTGAGCTTTGATAGTTCACGCACAGCCATGAGGGCTCTGAGATCGTGAAGCAACACAACAGCGAGCGCAACGAACCCTCCGCTGCCTCGCTCACTCTTGACCGCAGCATTTGCCTGACGTTCAGAATTCGCCATCACCACCAACTCGTGAACTCTGTGATCCGTTGCGTTTGCACCTGACATTTCAAACATTCGATCCAACACGCGACCAATTGCAGCGAAGACACGAACCAGCACATCTTCAGCAGCTTTCGCGTCCAGCAGTACGACCTGCTTGGCGTTTTTCGGCATCGCGACGAGATGACGCAGCGACTTTGGGAACTTGAGCACGAGCGAGTCGGCATACACTGTGAACACCGATCGTGTGTTGGACGTGCTCTCAGCCGAGTCGGACGAATCCGTGTTTGAGAAGGCCTGGTCGCGCACGTTGAAGTACAGGCTCAAGAGAGCTTTTAGCACACCACTTCTTGGTCCGGTCCTGCTTTCTTGCTTGTGACTTTCGCTTTCAGCAGAGCTGTTGCAGCAACTGTCCAGCACGAACAGCACACTGTCGAACGAGAGTCCATCGCTATCACGCCCGGGTGATTCAGTTCCTATACTGGAGGCAGAGTCTGATGCTTCGGAGGGCGACTCTTCTGTCATTATGGAGCTGATATCCCCAAGAATCTGCGCACTTCGTGCATCAATGACGCTCGAGATGCCGTAGAGCGACGTAGCGAGGTACTCCTTGGACTGTTTTACGTCGATTGACACACCATAAGTCGACATCAACTTCCGCAGTAAGCGATGCAAGCAGAGCTGAATTTCCAGCAGCGGCCACATCGATGTTCCTTTGCAGCTGATATCACCTGACTCGCCGATGTCGTGTCTTTTTCGAAGCAGCTGCTCGATCGCCACACTGCACAGCGCAGAGGCAACACCGATCCGCGAAAGCAGGCGCCACATCATCTTTTTGTCCAGAACCTTCGCACCGGACGCTCGTTGATTGTTGTGTGCGCCAAAATCACTGGTTTCTTCATCGTCATCGTCTTCGCTGCACTGGGAGATCCAGTGGAAGAAAAACTCCCAATTCGAGACAAAGTCCATGATCCAGTGCATCATATCGGCTCCCATCATAGGCAACGAGAGCGAGAGCGTATCCTCCTTTGCGGCACTTTGAGCTACAGCAGCAGCAGCAGCAGATTCAAACGAAAGAAGGCAAGACAGAGCCTTTTGGAAGACCAGACCCACCGCAGCAGCGCCATCCGCGCTTGAGTTTTGTCGATAGAAACGATCCAACGCACCGAGTTGAAAGCGGTGACGCTGTGATGCTGAATACTCGTCCTCCTCTGCTTCTTCGTTCTCGTCGCCATTGTCACCATACTCATCGCCGTTTAGATGAGAGGACGAAGCAGATTGAATGAACTGCGCGAGTTCACTCGAGAGCATTCGATGGAATTCTTCCCACGAGCTCCGGCGGAGCTGAATCTTCGCTTTGGCTCCAGTTTCAAGGCGAAAAACTTGTTCCAGGCGACCGAGTGCCCACGCGTGAGCTTCCTGACAGACCAGCAGACTGTTCTTCAAAGCAGAAACGATTTCCTCCTATTCACGCGAACAAAACGAAAGTTAAATGTCAGGTCCTGGTTCATCACTTCTCATAGAACCGCGAGCAGCCGAGAAGTCATTAACAACTCACCTCCTGTTGTGCATCAAAGCACAACCCTTGCTCAAGCCAGGAGCACCACAGATCGATCGCAAACTGCTGGTGCGCGGTATTTGAGACAGAGAGCAGTTTCCGCAGAAACACCATCAAGAAGTTGTAGAGATCTGGACCCACGCACAGCACACAATTTCGCGTCAGTAATTCGTTGCTCGGCCACGATATCCCAAATACGACAAACATTTACCTTTATGAGCAGTTGTCAATTGCGACGCCATCAGGAAAAAGGTCCGCGCGCAACTGAAATGGCTCTGGAACAGGACGCTAGCAAAGGCACCAAGGTTAGATTACAAACGTGTACGAGCTGGGCTACCAAAGTGAAAGAGCCACGAACCTGAGCCAGTCTTGAATGGCGTTGAGGTGGGGAAAGAGTGCCGCAGACTGAGTGCGGAAGAGCTGATCGAGAGCTTTGCCAGTGACCTGCAGTAGTATCAAATTATATGTAAGTGAGATGGTCCACTTGTTGATGGGAATTGTAGTACGCACAAGCGAAGGACATCAAACGACGCACATACCTGGACGCGTTCTGGACTTTTCGAGCCTTCGAACAAGTTGCTCAGTATCTCGGAGCGAATCTCTGGCGCCTATTGAGACATGGCAAGTCGATCACTATCAGTTAGCCACACAGATCAATGTTTCAACACACGTATCGCCAGTGATTACAGCCCAATTAGCACAGTTGGTAGAGATGGATGACTTACGGTCTGGAACACAGCGAGCAGGAGTAGGCGGGCAAGCCCACCTTTGCTGGGAGCTGCGCTGGAATCCTGACAGAATTCGTCTTGAATCTCTCTGCCTTCATTGTTTAGCAACCCGGCAGCAAGCTTCTTGAAACGCGCCGTCTCCTTGCTCTCCATCCAGTAGAACGCGAAATCCATGAGCAGCAGCGCTTTCCACTCGCGCGAGTGCACCTGCTTGCCCCCAAACGTGAGTATCTGTGTCACTCGCTCTGTTAAATACTTGGCTAGATCCAACATGTGCGATGGATCACTCGATGTCTCGACCTGGTAGTGAGCCAGGTCCAAGCGGAAAATCGTCCACGTGAGCCTCTCGATCTCGGTGAAGATCGTCGCGTCGGTCGCGATCCGAGATGACGTCGTGCGGTGATGCAGGATCGGCTTGGACACCTGGAGCGCGTGGAAGAGGAAGACGAGGTCGCGCCAGTCCAGCGACAGCCTCAGCTCACTCTCGGGGGACTCACTCTCGTTGTCGTCAATTCCGCTGCTTTCACTCTGGAGGAGGCTGGTCCGGATCGACTCGCACACGAGCGACACCGCGTTTTGCGACTGATGTAGGCACTGATAACGAGCAAAAGATGACCAAGACGATTTATGGTGAGTACTCAAGAGTCTTGACAGATAAGGGCAGGGTTGGCAAGTTCACACACACGCAACCTCAAGCTCGTACCATTTGGAGATTGAACTCGGCTTCCTGGCGCAGTCGAGGCGGCAGTTTGCGGAACAAATGGCGCGCGATGTTGATCCAGTGGCAGTTGTCCGTGACGCTCGCGATCGAGATGCACTCGCGGATGATCGGGTTCATGCTCTCGCTCGGGAGCTCCTCGGCGCCGGTCACCATCCGTTCCATGTTCTCCTGATGTTCCAAGTTTGTCAGCCAGTCTGTTAGTGAAACTCAGCCCCACTCGGGTCTGATTGCACATCATTCAGCATTCATACCTGGAGCTGGCTCCAGCCACTTGCAGACACGATCGAGGCGCTCTCTTTCAGCAAATCGAGCAACAGCGGGATGGTCTTGGTGTTCCACGGCAGCTCCAGCAGCTTCACGAGGTTCTATCAGGATGAGATGATACAAACAGTTAGCCAAGCGCTCATGTGCACCCATGACAACAGGACATTACAAGCAAGCGCACCTCATCCAACTCCTGTTCACTCTTCTCTGAGTCTGCGCTACTGCTTGTGAGTTCTACGAGCACGCCGAGGAGAATCGGAAGCAGACTGAGCATCTGCGGCAGCGCTTTCCGCGCATTCACAGTCCCGTGCGCCTCAATGCCGTCGCTCAGCAGCTCAAAGAGAATGCGTACCAGCATGCGCACTTCGTCTACAATTGCAGCAACTTGGAGACGCGTCTTGAGTGCGCTGCTGCTGCTGCTGTTGCTGTCGTCTTCGTAGCTACTACTGTTGTTCTCTTCCTCTAGCGCGCCGAGATAGCCCAAGCTGATCTCCGTGAGCCACTGCATGCACTCGAGCTCGCTGGACGAGCCATTCCATACGAGCTACTTGGCCACAACATCATCGACATAGCGACGTCAGCGACCAGTCATATAGCAATGAGTGCTCTCGACAATGCGCGCAGTATCTATCCCTTTCACTCACCTGGATGATGCGCGTGGCGGTGCGCAGCCGCGCCGACTGGGAGCGCAGCAGCAGCTGCACGAGCGCGAGCCAGTCGCCGCGCTGCTGGTCGTTCTTCTTCTTCGCCTCGTACGCGGCGAAGCGGTCGAGCAGCCCATTCAGCTGTATACATCAATCCGCAGAGAAAGAAAGAGGGAGAGGCGATCAGAGCCCGCATTCTGCGTCTGCGTCTGCTGTGCGTGGCAGCGCAGCACTACCATAACCACATATAGAGAGTGCCACACGCAAAGAAGGAGCATGAGAGCAACGTGACGCACCTCGTCGCTGTCGATGGAGACGAGATACTGCGCGACGGCGCCCGCGTCGCTCGCAGTCGCGCGCAGCAGCTCCGCGACGTCCTGCTGCTGCATTTTGATTTTTTGGCTTTTTTGCTTTTATTTTCGTCCTTTTGACAATACCTCATAAGTTGCATATTGTGTTACTGGGTGCAACCTTCCTCCGAAATGGTTTGAATCGCAACAAAAATTGGCACAATCGTTGTTGTCTGCATTTGATGGCGTAAATACGCCATCAAAGACATCAAGAATGTCTTTCACCAAAACCAACAAACCTCTGCAGATAGATATTGGCAAGTATTGTCAACAGACGGTAGGCAAAATGCTGGCGCCGTCTGCGATCATCGCTGCAGCGGTCGTAGTTTCGGCCAGGC
>JAASFI010001189.1:0-10636 GCA_023333705.1 Globisporangium viniferum | reverse complement strand
GTCCCCCTCTCAAAACTGATATTCTGCTTTTTCTCGAAAACCATTGTGCTGCTCAACAAACGGATAGCACTGCCAGAACGCGTTTTCTAATAGCTTCATCCTGGCCAATTTTCAGCCTCAAACGGCAAGTATTGATAAAAATTTCACAAAAAAGTGTGTGTCCCCATAGCATTGGCCAGCATTGTATCGTAATCGTTACGAACACTGTCTCAACGGATTGCGTGGCTTGGATATTTTTTCACCTTCGAGGTCCTTCAGGCTTTCTCCAACCAGGATTGAGTGAGTCCGCATTCTTACCGATCTACTATCGATGCTTCGGCAGCATCTCCTCTCAATAACAAGAAGCACTCCTAGATCCGTCAACGCTTGCCACTTGGAACTCTTTGATTGCTATCACCAACAGCTCAACCTGTGTTGCACACTCACACAAAACTACAGCATGGGCTCAATATTTTGTTAATAGCTCGCAATGAAAGATCGCTTTTAAAATCTACTAAACTACGTAAGAAGAAATGTCAGGGCAAGTTGATGGCCCAAAGTACCCTTCGACAACGAATAACACCTGGTTTTTGTATGTCCCAAAATTGACACAACTACCTCTCCAAGCATAATTTGTACATACATACTACCAACTCTTCAACGTGTGGACACGAAGTCAGATTCATTATTTACAAATATGCATGTATATAGTCTTAAGGATTTAGTTGCATAAAACGCTTGCTCTCTACGCAAATGATAAAGTAATTCCTGCCAAACCAATGCCTCCCTCACTCAGGTTGCCACGTGTGTGTGCCATAGCTCAGATCCACCGTCCACACTCGCGTCTCGACGATGTGCTGCACGACCTGGCACCCTGGTCCGTCCTTGCGCTGCTCCTGGCAGCAGACCCAGCGGCCCGCGAGCATCGAGCCGCCCATGTAGTACGCCCCGTGCTTCCGGCAGCCGTCGAGACTCGAAGCGACCTCCGGGTGGAACGCCGCGCCGCAGCGCGAGCAGTTGAGTCGCGTGGTAATAGCAGCAGCAGCAGCAGGCTCCTCTCCTTTAGCTCCTTCTAGGTTCTCGTGATGTGAAGAGCTACCAGATGCACTGACAGAGGTACCGGATCCCATCGAGACGACCAAATGATGCAAGGCACTCGTAGTGGTGTACAAGAGCAAGCTCCCGTCGTACGCGATGCGCGGCGGGCCTCGATTGCGGACCGCGGCAAGCTGGCGGATCGCACTGAAGAGCGCGTTCGTCATCGGTCCGCCGCCGTGTTCCTCGTCGCACGTAAAGTCCAGCGCCAGCACTCGGCACTTGGAGTCTTCATTCCCACTCTCTCGGATCAGACTCGGGTACACGTTGAACTCAGTGGTCCCCGCGACATCGGTGATCCAACTGGGCAGTTCCGGCGCCAGGCGCTTCGGGTCCTCCAGGAATGCAAAGATCATGGGCTTGGCGCACTTTGCCGCGTACTGGAACTCGAGCCGGCAGTTGATCGACTTGACGTAGTCCTGCGTGAGGAACACGACGACGCACGCAACGTTCTCGACCGCCGTGGCCATGGCCGAGTTCATGTTGCCCTGCATGTGGCCGAAGACGTCGAACCACGCGCGCAGGTTGTGTACCTGGCCCTGGTGGTGCACGTCGAGCACGGTCGCCTGCGCTCCCCACTGGTACGAGAATATGGCGTCCAGCTGGAGCCCTGACAGTGGCACGCCTCGCTCATCGAGCATTGAGGGCAGCTTCGCGAACCCGAGCCGCGTGACTTGGTAGTGAATCGTGTTGAGCTTCAGTCCGTCCTTTGGCTCCTCAGGAAGGAGGTCCTTCGGTGTGTATGAGCAATCTGCACTTTGAAGTAGAAGCTGCTTCTCGAGCGCCTGGAGGTCCATAGCGACACCCAGAGTCTCGAGACTCTCTCGACCTACTCCAGATGCTCCATGGTAGTTTGCTGCAAGATCTTGGACTTTGGCGCACAAATTTTGCATCTGGTCGGCGCTCAGCCCGCTCATCACTTGGGCTTTCTCGCGACAGAGTTGGAGGATCGCGGCCTCTCGATCCTGGTTCTGCGTGCCTTCGAGCATCCGCGATGGCGAACTCAGCAATCCGCGCAGACACATGAGGAAATCGTTTGCGAGACATGAGTCGTCTACTTTGCACGGACAATTGGGGATCTCCGCGTACTTGGCGTGGATCTGCTCGAGGTCGTCGAGGTCCACTTGGTACCAGAGCTTACCCGCCATGGCCATCGCCAGCCAGCCGCTCAGTCGCGCTTTCGCCGCGTTGACCGGCAAGATTGGCTTCTTCCAGCGGACCGCAGCCTCAAACAGGCGGCGAAACGTGGCGTCCCCCATGCACGCGTCTGTGATCACAAACGCGGCGACGCGGGCTTTCGCCAGGGTCGCAAGGTCCAAAGCAAGCTCTTGGGAACAGAGCTGGATGGACGCGCCGTCTTTGCTGGCGTTCAAGGACGCAAACTTGGTCGCGACGCGCTCGCCATCCTTTCCAGCGAATACGTACAGCAGGAGGCGGGAGTTCATATTACTGCTACTGGTTGAGTCTTGCTCTTCGCCATCCTGGAGCTCCGTTCTCGCCTTTTGCAGCTCAGAGTCCAGGATTTCGCTCTCTTCAGCGATGATTTTGTCCATTTCTGGCTCGGAGATCGCATTTGCAAGCACGGGTTGAGCCTCGAAAGTCGACATGAACACCAATCCAGTACCAGAGCTCCACTCAGACTGATGTTCTCGTGTTGAAGAAGAGGAAGAGAGATCAAAGAGCGTCGAGTCCCAGGTCCCAAATGCAAAGCAGATCGCGCCGATCGCCCCCGACGGTCGCGAGTGGAAACTCAGCGGCCCCGCGACCACTTGCTTGCGGTTGTCCTTGAGGAACGACACGGTCTCAATGAGCGTCGCGGATTTCTGGAACTCGCAGTTGACTGCGAGCACGGCGACCTGGGTCTGCGCGAGCAGCTCGGCGCGCGCCTGCATGTCCTTTGGGAAAGCCTCCGTGATGATCAGGATACTCTCAACACCTTCCGAGCAAAAGCAGTTGCGCGCAGCGAAAGAGGACGACGAGATGCACTTGCGAAGCTCACCTTCTTGGGACGAGTGGCAGACGAACACTGCGCGCTGGGGTCCGTCCGGAGCAGATGCCGCTGTCGAGGCGCCGCTGCCCATGTTCGCTCGGAAGTGCCGGGTGTCTCTCGTCCGGGTGGAATGCGGCGTCGGTTATCTAGAGGGAGGGGCTCTCATTGACATTTGGCGCGGGAGTTAATGTTTATTTCTGCTTGGCAGTTGTTTCAGTCTTTTGATCATCATTCAACAAACATCTTTGAAGTGCAAAGGAGTATTTGAGGAGGGCTGTTGACTGGTCGTGAGTCAGTCATTGAGTGATCTGATCTGAATCCTTTTTAAAAAAATCAAGGACGCACTTACTTATTAGTCCACGATGACCGACCACGGGTGCTCCTTGCGGCCGTACTGGATCTCCGTGAGCTCCTTCCAGACGCGCTCAGCGATCTTGCCGGCCTTGCCGTCCGTGCCGTCGAGCGGGATGTGGAGGTCCTCGTCCAGGTAGTTGATCGTGGACACGGGCGAGACGATCGCGGCGGTGCCTGAGCCAAAGATCTCGAGCATGCGGCCTTCCTTCACCGCCTTGGCCACCTGCTTCATGTTGACGTTCTTCTCCGCGACCTTGAACTCGCCCCACTCGCGCGCGAGCGTGAGGATCGAGTCACGCGTGACACCGGGAAGGATGTCGCCGCGCGAGAGCGGCGGCGTGATGAGTTCCTTCTCGCCGTCCTCGTTGATCCAGTGGATGAACAGGTTCATCGTGCCGACCTCGGTCACTTCGTGGTCCGGGCCAAAGATCCACAGGTTCTGCGAGTAGCCCTTCTGGCCCGCGGCAGCCTGTGGCATGATGCCTGGCGCGTAGTTGCTGCAGTAAAGAACCAAAGTCATCGTTAGTCTCAGGCGAAACACAAACTCATACGATCACTCAGCATAGTCCATTCAAACACTTACGCGCCAAGCTTGAAGGCGCCGGTGCCACCTGGCCACGCGCGGATGTACGTGTCGTTCGCAAACAGCTTCACAGGGTTGAAGCCCCCTGTACATACCCAATCACAAAACACATACACCAGTGATTAGCAATCATGCTTCCGCTGGTCAATCAGTGTCTCTTGGTTGAGCAACGCGCCTGGGTAGTATGGGCCGACTGGCGACAGGATGATGAAGATCTTGGCCTTGAGCGACGCACCGACGCCAATGAATGGCTGTAAACGGACAATGCGCATGGTGAACACAACATACAACACACAACAAGTGTCAGTACGTGGAGATTCGGCTATGGCGATGTATGAGATCCGCGGCCACGTACGTGAGTGCTGATGCCGGTTGGGCGAATGTAGAGCGAGTAGCCGTCGCCCTTTGGCACCCAGTCCTTGTCCAGCTTGATGAGCTCTCTGTAGCACAAGCAGATGCACAACCACACACATTTAGTTAGATCCCAGGATGGACGCACAGCAATGCGAATGCGCACTAGAGACGCTAACTGATTCCCTTACTTGAGGCACGTGGTGAGCTGGTCAATGTCGAATTGCGGGAGCAGCAGACGCTTCATGGACGAATTCAGACGCTTCATGTTCATGTCGGGGCGGAAGAGGCGGATCTGGCCCTGCGGGTCCACGTATGCCTTCATGCCTTCAAAGCACTCGAGCGCGTAGTGGAGCGCTGAGCTCGCAGGGTCCATCATGATCGGTCCGTACGGGCGGATGAGCGGGTTCTGCCAGCCCTTGCCCTGCTCCCAGTCCACTTCGAGCATGTGGTCCGTGAATGACGTGCCGAACGTGAGCTTCTCGTTCGCCACCTTGGCCTTCGGGGTCTTGGTGCGCTGGATCTCCAAGTTGGCCGCCTAGAATGATATGATACGATAATGATACAACATACATCACGCATTCCGCAAACCACGTCGACGTTAATACACACAGCACATACAGCGCAGCAAGGCACGGACAGCAGCATAACCACTGGGTCTGTGCGGCATCTCCAATAGAGAGAGAGAGAGAGAGAGAGAGAGAGAGAGCGAGAGAGATCCAACCACCAACGCCATGGTGTCTATGGATCTTGCGCATCCTGGATGAGCATTCAGTAGTTTTAGGGATACGCACGTTGATGTCGTTGCCGATCTCAACCGAGATGCTGCGGCGGGCGAGCGCGGCAGCAGACGGCGAGGCCTTGGCGAAGGAGCGCAGGAGGGCGCTGCGGGCGAGCATGATGGTGATGCGGCGGCGGAGGATCTTCTGGGGGCTGCTTCAAGGAGTGTGCGGCAGGAGCGAAATTCCGATATGGCGAAATGCGAAAGCGTTGCATTTGCGTTTGTTATGTTTGGTGTTTGGGGGACGGGGGTTCAAGCAGGCGTCGGATTGGCTGAAAAGACGGCAGGTGGGGTTGTACCCATGATGGGGTTTTAGTATTGGCAAGTGTACCTAAACGTATATCAAGATGGGTTTACTTGTGTAGGTAGATAGCTGGGTACATCGATTTTTGAGATCGGCATTCAGTGCTATGATGATGATATTTGCTATGCTAATATTCGCATCAAACTAGTGATGGGGAGCTCCGCAACAAATCGTGTGATTGGGTGTTTGCTGACGAGGTCCGTTCTTGTGGACACCAATCACGAGATTGGACGTTTGCGCATTTGCCTCTGGGAGTGGTGTGGCTCTCAAAAGGAGCTCTTCAACTTGGCTGATTACAACTTTCTGCGGACTGTGCCCTTTCAAGCACAACAAGGCTGCTGTATGTCCACCCACACCACACCAGCCTCTGTTCCTAGTTCCTCGACCTGAATGAAGCTCGACAAGTACAGTAGCTGCCTCACAAGTTGGCTGTGGGTTGTTAATAATATACACTCGCCGTTCCAGAGGTTCACAACAGCGCAGGCGAAGGGAAGAGCCAACGTGTTTGTTTGCTCAACCAGAACCTACAGAGAAGGAACCACATGTGTCAACGAGAACGCAATTTGCTTGTTGGTGCGACTGCCAAAGTCGCAAACTACCGTAGTTGGTAAACGCTTGATATGTACTCTCGAGTACTAGACTAACTTGCTAGAATATGTAGCTGCAGCCAGCAAGGTCGATTCGTTCAAAGCTGCCTGTCGTGGGAGCCCTCTATCAAAGATACTGATAGTGTGTGTGAGAGAGAGAAAGAGAGAGAGAAAGAGTGCTGATGCTTCCTCAAAGCTCAGATTCTGGTGGGCACTTGATACTTGCAACAGATACAGAGAGCTCTAGAATACATGAAGTATTAATAACACCACACGCAATTAAAGCATGGGAAGCTGCGAGAACTCCATTTACACGAGAGAGATCTCAAAATGCGAGAGCAATCCTCTCTGCACCAGACCTTCGCTCGTCCGTTTCAGCCATTCCGATACGACTCTCATGTGATTGGTTAAAAGACAGCACGTCGACAAGTAATTGGTGGAAAATGACAAAAGATACACACGATTGGCTACATTTTTTTGTGAAACCTACACCTTTTTTGGCAGTCAATCAATAATGCTGGGATGCTGCGATCTCATCTTCTGATGGCTCTCAAGACAGACAGACAGACAGCCCTGCGTCCTGAGCCAACTATTATGCTTATCTATCAGAGCCCCAGATAAAATACAGGCAGTCCAAGCTTCACAGAGACCGGGGCGAGACGAGCAGCCCTGACTTAGCTTTCTATCTTCATTGCGCCTTGACCGTTAGCCCCCCCCCCCCTATCTTTGGCGCAGCTGCCTGACCTGAGCCAGCGTCTTATCTAATAGTTACGACATTGAGACCTCGCTCCAGTTCTCCAAGGCCACCTGCGCTCTGTTCACTTGATTTCATTCAAAGTTTTTCCAGAGCGAGCCCAGGCAGCACAAGCAGTCCACCCTAACACACCCCAACAGGCAAGCAACAATGGGATCTGCCAGCTCGATCGAGAACGCCACGTACGACCCGGCCAAGTTCCAGCAGTCCAAGACCATCATGGACTCCGCCGCGGACGACGCCGAGAAGTTCGCCAAGCTCAAGCAGATCTGGGCCAAGCAGGAGGCCGCTGCTAAGGCGGCTGCGGGTGCGGGAGGTGACGAGCACAAGAAGAGCACCAAGGACCTCCACGCCGCCGCTGCTGCTCTGGCTGGAGGCGACGCGTCGCATGCTGCTCCTGCTGACGATGACCCCAAGAAGAGCACGGACAAGCTGTCAGTAGCATCAGCAGCGACTGGCGATGCTTCCCATGCGCCTCATGCTGCAGACGTGGGCGACGCCAAGCCGAGCGAGCACAAGGACGCGTCTCCTGCTGAAGCCAAGAAGGACGACCACCACGCTGAGCCCAAAAAGGACGACCATCACGCTGCTTCAGAGCCCAAGAAGGACGTCTCACATGGCGGCACTGAAGCCAAGAAGGAGGAGCACCACGAGCCCAAGAAAGACGAGCTCAAGGAGCCGGTTGCTGCTGCTGATACTACTGAGGCTCATGCGCATGCTGGAGAGACCGCCAAGTCAGCGGAGCACGCGAAGGAGCAGCATCACGAGCCAAAGAAAGTCGATGACGCGTCAAAGGCGGCCGACGGCCCAACACACGCAGCAGCGCCAGCGGCGCATCCGGAGAAAGAGAAGGAGGCACACCACTAGAGAAGATTATAATTATCGAGGTCCCCACACCTACAAGAATAGAACTTGCCTATTGACCTCCCAAGCACAACCCAAGTCAATACTAAATTTTAGTATGAGAAGACCAAAGCAAAACACTGAAAGCTTTTTAAAACAAAGTGTTTTGTATTCGTCGTGCATCCACTCCTCAAGCATTGCTCGCATTTTGGACATTTATATTGGACTTTGTATGCATCAATCGCATCCATCCCACCGCGCACTTTGTGAACCAAAGAAAGCCATCATCTATCCTAATACCTCATACCCAAAAAGCAACAGCTCACCACGCAACATTCACGCCACCACGCTCGCTCTCATGATGGCGGCGACGGGCAAGCAGCGCCGCAGCGTCGTACTGCACTTCGACCTCAACCGCACGGTGCTCATGTCGGACGCCGCCGGCGGCCGCACCATGGAGAACACGGTCGACTACCTGCTCTCTGAGTGCACGTGGGGCTACGTGCACCCGCACAAGCCCAGCGAGGTGCGTCTCTCTTTCTTCTACCTTGGACTGGAATATGCGCTGCTATGATTATGATACTAACACGCTCACCACTGTCCTAATGTGTGTGTGTGTGTACGCATATGCAGTGGGTGTGCGTGTCGAAGGCGTCGTCGATTGAGCCGCCGGCTGTATCGGCTGTGGCGATTGACGGCGCGCAGGTGCCCGTGACGCTCATCACGTACAAGCAGTTCGTGGACGACTCGCACCCGTACCAGAGCCTGCAAAGCGCCAGTGGTGAGGGCAGCGGCAGCAGCACGATCGAGCAGATCAAGGCGTTCAACAAGTACGTTCGTGCTATATTGAATTGACTGGATGGGCATACTGGCTGATTGGTTAATTGGCTTGGGTATTGTATTGTATTGTACCTAACGATAGGGCGGCGAAGAAACAGCGCACGAACCTCCAGTCGGCGTTCACGGGCGGCGACGGCCCAGGCGCTCGCGTGCGCGCCTCGTTCCACGACGTGATGGACAAACTGCACTTCCCTGAGGGCCACCAGCGCGACGCCGCCAAGGTAAACATGCGGTTTCTGCTGTATAAAGGCTTGGCAGGGCTTCCTATAGAGGTAGTCTGACGTGGTCTATTCTATATGAGCAGCAAGTGGCGAGCACGCTGCCGACGTCACGCCTGCAGGAGGCGTTCAGCGAGGGCAAGTACTACCTGCTGCCGTCGTTCATGAACTTCCTCTCGTTCCTCGCGGGCAACACCTTCAGTACCTCCAGTGCGATCGCGACGGAGAACTACGACTTCAAGCTCGTGTTCCGCACGTTCGGCGACGACATCCCGGAGGTCGCGAAGGAGCTCGAGCTGCTCGTCGAGGGCAAGCACCCGTTCTTTCCCTCGGACGAGCAGAAGCTGCCAGCCAACTTCAAGCTCGACGTGTCGCTCAACAGCACGCACGTCGGCACGTTCTACCGCGACGGCTACAGCGCCGACGGCACGGCGCTCGCGGTCGGCACGCTCACGAAGCTGCCGTTCTCGAGCGCGAACCAGAGCGACGCCGATGCGCTCGACAAGTTCTATGGCGAAGCGAGCGGCTCGGTGCAGATCGTGCGCGGCTTTCGCGCGATCCACAGCAAGATCGCCGAGATGCTGCGCGAGAGCTCGACGCTCGCGCTGCGCGACTACTGGGAGTGGTGGAGCGCACACGCCGAGAACGGCGAGTACGGCAAGATTCTGCTGGTTGAGGACGATGCTACGAACGCTCAGGCTGCTGAGAGTGACATTGTGATCTTCTTTGACGACCACATTGAGGCGCACCACTCGCACATTGTCGACGTGCGCGACGTGGCCTCGGGCCTCTCCGTGCCGTTCGAGAAGAGCAAGCGCAAGTACCTGCAACGCGTCGAGCCGTTCGCCGCGATCACGGACCCGCGCTATTTCGTCACGCTCGTGGAGAAGATCCTCCAGGACCACGAGGACGACAGCAGCAAGCTGTAAAAAAGGTACGCAAAGGTGTCTGTCGCGCTCTGTTCGACGTGCTGGTTGAATGAGAGGTATGATAGGAGTACGAATACACTTTCAAGCCATTTGGTCTTCTTGGCACTCGGTAATAATAGAAGCAAATGTCCTGTACAACCTACCATCAACATCATTAGGGTAATGAGTACACGATGTTCACCATGAACGCGCCGCAGAGGAACCTCGACGATGTCATGCCCGCCACGAGCTCAGTCTTCACCACCACCTCCGCCTCCAGAGCCAGGCTTTGAGTAGCCACGCGTCCTGGGCGATCCACTTGCACTCGATGCAGTGGGCGGCGGGCGTTATGGCTGTGCATTTCGTCAGCAGGAAGCTCTTGAGCGGTCTCGAGAACACCTCACAGGACTCTCTGTGTGCCCGCACCTCTCTTTCAAAGTGGTCTTGAGGTCGTCTTTTGATAGCGACACGTCCATATTCGACAGGAACGGCAGTGGGGAGCGCAAATCAGAGGACTAGAGCATGCGGTCCACGATCGCGTCGTCGTCGTCTTCGCTGTTGTCGTCCGCATACCAATCGGTTGCGTACTCGGACATCGAGTTTTCAAGCTGTTGCGAGTCGTAGCAAGCGTCTATGAGCTCCTGGACTTTTCCCCATCGAGCCGTCTCGCGCCGCTCGGCGCTCGCTTCTTGCGTCCCAAGCAAGCAGCCCTCGTACGCGTCCTGCTTGGCACCACGCAGGCGGCACGCGGCTGCCGTTGTACTTCCGGATCGTCTTCTTCTTACCGTGACGAGCTCCACGTTGTCCCAATGACCGCCGAAAAACGACACGAACGGCATTTGCGCACGACTGTTGGAAGCGAATCCTGACTGAAGCTGTGTGGCTTTTGAAGGTCATGTGTGAATGTGCGCCTGTATTTTTGGGCCTGTGTCGCCAGCATGTAGCTGGCAGGTCTCCGCGGTGCAGGCTCACCGACTACTGCTGAACTATCTATCCTAGCAAGCGACTGACGTTCTTCACGAAGATGTTCTTACTGGCGTTGATGTCTC
>JAASFI010001188.1:0-10651 GCA_023333705.1 Globisporangium viniferum | reverse complement strand
CTTCGACGGCTGTCGCGGCCTCTGTGCCGTACTCGGTCTTCAGGACTCGATCCACGCACCGTTTGAGCTGCTTGCGCTCGTCTTCTTCACGCCCAAGAGGTTGGCCACAGGAAAAATCGGGGGGTCGTTTGGATTCGCTCGGGCGATCCAGCGCGCAAGCTCAGGCACGCTTGGTCTTGGCGATCCATTTTGCTTACAAAACATCTACGCAGATGACTTGGTTAAAGTATGGGGCTGCGTAGATTTGTTGTATGGAAATTCAAACAGGAGGTCGACTGTTCACCAGTTTGTAAAGGTTTTATACGAGAAAGCAATTACGTACCATAAGAACAAAACCACTCAGATTGAAAGTTTACTTTAGTCCCTCGTCAAAGTACGTGGCACCGCTGACTTGGTTTTTGTATACTCCAATGCCACCACCCTGTCATTTTTTCCAACTGGAAAAGCGACAGGAGGTGACTCCGCCGCCATACAAATTCCAAGATGTCCGGAGACACCGTACTTTGTCGAAAGACTAGGGTAAACCTTACTCTAAAATAAAATTTGAAGATTTATAATATTCGATATATCGATGAATTTTGAGGAGCTGAGAGAAAAAAGTAAAATTTTTGGTGCTGTTGTTTTCTCTCACTGTTTATGGTTCTCTTCCCACACACAAATGAAGTTCAACATCCATTTTTCATTTTCAAATAAAATATTTTTTATATGAAAAGTTAACTAAAAATATTTTTTTCCTGCTGTGCAAACCGAACTTATCCTAGCTGATTGCACAACGAGTGCGAACTTTACGCGGGGAAAACGCCTCAAACCAGAGGAACTGTGTTCATTTACAAAGCAAAGCTCACGAGAAAAAGAGAACGAGAAAGTGCAGAGCAAGCATCGAGATGCAGATGATGTTCAACGTCAGCGCGATCGTCACGGGCTACGAGTCTGTGGGCGACCACACCGAGTTCATCGTGCAGGTGTGTGCGCGTGCCATCCTCTCTTCGCCTTGGTCTCCATATCGATTCGTCCCCCAAACAGAGGAGAGGAGATCGGTCGCAGTGTTGGGCTTTGGCGAGTATTTATGACGCGGTGCTCATTGCTCGCCCTGTTTTGTTCGTGTCGCTTTGTGTGTGTGTATGTGTCGGTAGATCTCGTGCAATGCCGAGGTGTGGCTGATCTCGCGCCGATTCAGCGACTTTGACCAGCTCCACTCGCGCCTCACGCGGAGCTTCGGCGACCTCGTTGAAGCGCGTTTGCCCGAGAAGCAGTGGTTTGGCAGGTACGTTTGGATATGAGCAGCGAGCGTGCAAAAGGGAATTCGATGATGAAGAGAATGCATCCGGACGTGCGCGTGATAAAATGCAGCCCTGCTTGGTAGAAAGCGGCTGTGGTGTGGGGGCAAAACCAGTGGGAGTGCGGCGCAGATGGGGTTGAAGAGAGAACGAGGGAGAGAGAATGTGTGGGCTTTTGTTGAGTTCCTCGCGCTTGGACGAAACCTGCTGACACAAAGGAGAGGAGTCACTCGCATGCGTCGGTTTGTCTGTCCTGTCGACGGGCATCATTGCTTGCTGATGGGGCAGACAGCAGACGCTGCGAGTGGTGATGAATGCCAAATCGCTTGATCTTATCTGAAGATGCGTTTCCGACCAACGCGCGAGTCGTAATTCCGAAAGCCTCGCGCCCGTCTCGCTCTCGTCGCTTTTCTTCGCCTCGTTCGCTGCCTTCTGCGTTATTGGCTTGCTCCATGCGCCACAGATCGATATCCAGCAGCAGTCTCCGGACGCGCAAAAGATTCTGCGTTGGTGCTTTGAGGATTCCCACGTGTACTCATTGTGTTTCGGATGGTTTAGAGCAACGAGGCGTTCTCATGCTGATTTCTGGATGTGTGTGTCTCTGGATGTGCCACCACCACAGATTCGATCCCAACTTCCTTGCCAAGCGTCAAGTGAGTCTTCAGGCATACCTAGGTGGGTCACTCTCGTGCTTTTTTACTTGAGCATTTGTGAAAGCGTACCAATCGTGGACTGACATGTATGATGTATGGGCTTATTGTTTAATGTGCATCAACTAGAATCTGTGCTCATGATGCCTGAGAGTCTGGGCGATCCCTCGCTGCAGCGCTTTTTGGAACTCGAGAAGCACGTGGACCTGAATGGCGACTTCCAGGGCGGCGTTGACAGCAATGGGCGACCTAGCGGCAATGCATTCGGGAGCAAGAGCATCATCCTGAACGAGAACGACCGACTTAGCGCGATTGTCGAAAACGCGGCGCAGGCGTTCATCGACATCAGTGAAGTCCCGGAGCCGCTGGAGGCAGAGCAGGCCGTGCAGCGCAAGAACGAAATCGTGAGCGCGTCGCAGAGCGGGCTCAGCGAACAGAAGATCAACGAGCACTTCACCGCGACGATGACGGTCCTGCAGCCGCCGCAGTCATCATCGTCTTCTGCGCACGTTTCGAACGAAGAGATCATCGCGAAGCTGGAAAACGGAAGCGAGGACGGCTTCACGTACGAACAGGAACAGGAGCTGCTGCTGAACACATTAGAGCGCGTGGAGGCCTCGCTGGGTTTGGAGATTACGCCTCCGTCGACCGACTTGCTCGCCATGATGGACCTGTCGCTCACCCCTGCCACGACCACGAGTGCCACGACGTCGCGAGGTTCGTTGTCGAACGGTCTGGACGGCGCGCTTGACGGAGAAAATGGACTTTCGAGCTCGTTCCACTGATCGCAACGCACGGATGCATCGTAGAGTGTGGGGTGCTTGCTGCCGTGTTTTTATTCCTGTTATAAAACCTCCTGATAATGACGTAATTTGTCTTGGATAGCGTGTCTTACCGTCTCGTGTTGCGAGCGGAGCTGCTGCAGCATTGTCTCGTCTGTTTGGTGGTCATTAGCGTCTTCTACTGGTGCTGAGCTGCTATTGTTACGTGAAGGCTGTGCGGGTTCTTGCTCGTCTTCCTCGTTGCCATCTTCATCCAGCTCCTCCTGCTCTTCGCTGGCGCTGAGAAGCAGGTGCTCCTGTGAGTAAAGCGCGAGCTCCTCCGCCATGTGGATCTGTCGTCTCGCGTGCTGCTCTTTCCGGACAAGCTGCAGTTGCGACGTGTTCTGAATCAGCTGCTTGCCCACGAGCTTGACGATCTGGTCCACTTCAGCCAGCTTCTCGTTGAAAATGTCAAGCTGCTGTCTGAATTTCTTGTCTTTCGCTCTCTTTATCGTCTCAATTAGCTGCAGTGCTTTGGCGATTTCGTCTGAGAGCTGAGCTTGTAAATCTTGCATTTTCGTCTGCGATTCAACCTGTAAACGCTGCTCCAGGTCGCACAGTCCTATGGATGCGTTCGCAAAATCCGCCTGGAGCGCTTCTGATACGGCTTTCAGCGTCGTGTGGTCCTCTTGTAGTCGGTCAATCGCTTCAAACTTCAATTTTCCCTCGTTCACTTGGGTTTGCAGCAGAGTCCAGTCCTTGGAGATGGATTCCTTCCAGAGCAGCAACTACGAGCAATAAAATGTAACCACCTGTGAGAATCAAGCTGCAGAAACAGGCTGAGTTGAAGATAAACAATCCAACGCACCTGGTGCTCCAAGTCTTCTCTCATTCGTTGATCGAATTTCTCCAGCTCCCCACGAACACTGCTTTCCTGGATCTGTTGCATCTGAGTGAGCTCCTGCTCAACTTCACGCAGCCAGGCTTTGGTTTCTACTGTGTTGTTGGCAGCAGTCGTAGCAGAGCTTTGCAATTTTTCATCGATTTGTTGGGAAAGCTTGAGCTCGAACTGGGAAAGCCGCTCCTGTTGCCTGAGTGCAAACTGAGAGCTGAGCTCTTCGCAATCTCGTTTGGACTCGAGCCATTTCTCTTCCTGAAGCTTTGTGACGTTTCGGATTTCGTGCTGAAGCTGTGTCTCCGTGAACGTTTTCGCTTGAGCGAGCGCGTCGTCGAGTCACGTTCCCAGAATGCTGTGCTGGTGCCGCAGCAAGTCGTGAACAGCAAGGACCTCTTTGTCAAACGCAGTCTTCTTGCACTTGTTTCAAATCCGAGCACATTGCCACCAAGTCAGTAAAAAGGGGCAGGATACCCAATCAAATAAATAGGCAGGCAGTAACAAAATGGCATTACCCGCTGGCGAATCGCCTCCTCTGTAGCTTTCTTCTGCGCCAAAAAGCTCGTGTGCACGCTCTCAATGTCCGATTTCTTGTCTATCGCTGCGACCAGCTGTATCCAGCACAAACCACATACAATTACCATTAGTTCCTAGCTTGGTTACGAAACACCGAGCATGGAAACAACACGATCACATACGATCGAAAGCTCCTCTTCAAGTAGCTCGAGTCGCCTCTCAACTTTCACCAGCATCGTGCTGCACGAATCCTGTACTTCGCTGACACGAGCGGCAAAATTGGACTCGATCTCAGTCAGCTGGCTCTGGAATTCACTCTGAAGCGTATCCAACGATGCCTGGAGGTGCGTAGTTGTGTTCTCTCTGTAGACCGACAGCAAGACAGCAGAGGAGTGAGTGTGTCAGGCTCGCGCCGCTCTTTTCACTTGGTCTTTCATTCTCAAACAGAAAACGTACTCAAACTCGAGCATTTGGGCATCTTGACTGCGCAGTTCCTCGCTGAGCGCGTTCACCGCGCGGGCGATCGCCTCCACATGCGTTTACTGCTTGTGGAAGCTCTCACAGTCCACTTTATTCGCAATTCCGTTTTCTAAATTCTGCAACACGCATACAAAAAAAGATACAGCAGCAGCTCCCAGCGCCGCGGCAAAAAACAGCAGAGGCGAATTCTTACCCGCAGTCGCTGCTCATTCTTTGCGCTTCGGCTCTTCTTGTCGGTGACCGCACCCCATAGCTTCATGAACTCTCTGCGAAGCACCTTCTGTCGTACGCACATACAAACACAGCAACAAGAACACACAACAGCAAGAGCGTCAGTGTCATATCCAGCTTAGACGCACACACACGCAAGCGCACCTGAATATTCTCCCACGCGCCGTCTCCGCGCTCCAGCTCCACCATGGCGTCCATTACCATGATCTTCGATGGTGGCATCTCCAAGGATCGCGCCTCTGCAATATGAATCTTGGGAACCGCGCACCTCTTCAAGGGTGCGACTACTGAAAGATCGCTGACAATGACACACAAACCAGTATCAGTAACCAGTGGTTCCGTGAACATCCTTGCTGTCCACTGCTTCCCATTACGCGCCGTTGTCTTCAACAAATGAATTGCGACCGCCATGAGCGCTTGAGGTTCGTGCTGCTTGACGTTCTAAAATCACCGGAGCGAGTGCAACCCAAACAAGCGTCAGCGATCGACTAAATGAACCGCGAGCCGTTTGCAACAACGTACACGTTTTCTCGTCCGAGTGCACTTCGGAGACGGGTACTGGGTGGGCATGTCACGTACGTGAACGTGCGTCAAACACTCGATCGTCCTTCTGTCCGCATGTCCTCGATAGCTTCCGAAGGGTGTCACATTCGTACAACGGAGAAATCTTGACTTTTTGAGCCACGCACCAGACAAAACAGAGCCACTCGTTTGCATGAGGAGAGCGCTCTTGGGGGCGACTTCTGGAGCTCAGCCGCCCACCAGCAGCAAGAGGAACTCTGGTGGCCATCGAATCAGACAGCAGGAACAACTCTCTCATTCTGAAATTCACCAAGTTCAGTCCATCACCACCTTCAACAGCTCACCTCAAGCCAATCGATTCACCATGTTCGCTCTCGGCTCCTTCTCGTCTGCGGTTCTCCTGGCTCTGCTCGGTGCTGCTGCCACCACCACCTCGCAAGTCGAAGCCCACGGCTACATCTCGGTTCCGAAAGCCTCGTACGCCAACTCGTACACCAAGACGAGCTACTCGGCGACGCTCTCGCAGAGCGTGAACCCGGCATTCCAGGGACGCAAGTGGAATGGCTCGCCTGAGGACAACACGCAGCAGTTCACCGCCGGGTTCAGACTCGCCGGGTACCCTTCGCTCAAGACGTTGTTGGACCCTGCCGCCCCAGGATGCGGCAACAGCCGCCTCGATGTGCCTGCTGTCGACGTCTCGGGTTTGTCCGCCATGGAGTTCCGCAACGACGAGTACCACGAGGGTTTTGTGAGCTCGCACCACGGACCCTGCGAGGTCTGGATCGACAACACGCGCGCGTTCCACGGCGACGACTGCCGCGCGCTGTTCCCTGGCTACCCGGCGTCGATCCCGGTTAACTTTTCACTCTGCAAGGGCAAATGCACGCTCACGTTCTACTGGATGGCGCTCCACGAGCCGACGTGGCAGGTGTACAAACAGTGCGTGCCGATCCAAACCGGAGACGCCAAACACCTTCTTCGTCAGTGAGTGATGGAGCTTTTAGCTATCTTTCAGCGGTAAATGGCAGCAGAGCCTTCTTTCGTGTATATCCAGCTGATTAGGATAATACACCCTCAGCATTTTCATTGCGCTGTTGTTCTCTGTGGTTTGCTCTGCACTTGACTTCAACACCAGGGTCTACGAGGACCGCGACGACACGAACGCGTCTTCGTACTGGGCCGACCACCACGTGTAGAAGCTCTCCCAGTCGACAAACCCGTTCTTCTTCTCGTCCAGTCGGCGCGCCACGAGCAGCAGTTTCTTTGCCGAGAGTGAGATCTCGAGCTGCTGCGCTACGAGAATGAAATCTGCGTGCCGGATCTTCTCACTCGGTCGCCCGCCGTTGGACCTCGCGGCGGCTTCATGAAAATTCTCCCACGCTGTATCGCGTCGCACGATCTTTGTAAACTGCTTGAGAACTGTGTACGAGAGTCGGTGACTGATGTTCTTGAGGTTGAAGCGCTCGCGGAACTTCTGCTTGTGGTGTGTATCGAGAGCCGAGTACTGCGCTTCGATAACATACGCCGGCACGTGAGGCTCCATGACAGCCGGCGCCGGGATCGTTGGGATGTTGATGCGCTCCGAGACTGCGAGCGCTGCATTGCGCATCACCAGAGTAGTGCAGGCGCTTGAGATGCCATCCACTTTCAATGCATCTTGCCCTTCATCACGGGCTAGTATCGATGTGGTGTTTTGATTGTTACTGTGGTCGCTGTGGAACTTCCACTCACGCTTTTCGCTATGTGTTGCTGGCTGTTGCTGGTCTTGCTGCTGGTCCGAATCCACGTTGTTGCTCGAGACTGCACTTTGCTTGCGGAAATTGGAAAAGCGGCGCACCAAGTGAGGAGACTGCATGGACGACGAATTCGCAGCCAGCGGCGGTGGCTGCGGGTGTCTTGAGGTTTCCGCCAGGTAGATCTTTGAGACCACGTCTCCGTACATTTGAGCCCGCTGGCGAAGCAGCTCGGGAGGAGGCATCACTGCAACTGATGGTTGTGGGTTACGCGCAGAGAGAGGCCGCTTCGAGCCAGGGCGATGCGAGGATGACGCCGATGCTGGTCTTGATCTGGAAGGAGGCGCAATAGGCTCTTCCTGAGGCGCTTTCTTCTTGGTCTGCTGCTGCAGCTGCTTCACCTCCATGAGTCTGCGGAACTCGAGCTGCTCAAACTCGATCTGCGCCACCAGCGCCTGCTGTTTTGCCTCGTCCTGGGCTTGCTGCTGCTGGCGGCGCCGCATCGCCAGGTCGTGACGAGATATCTGTTTCTGGTGGACACTCGACCGCGCCTCTGCTTTCTTGCGTTCGAGCATCTCGAGCTTCTCTTCCTGTTCACGAAGTCGCGCTTCGAATTCCAGTCGCTTCCGCTTGGCCTCATCTGCGAGTCTACATGATGTTATGTAGCAACTGACAGTTTAAAGACGAAAGTTACAGCAACCGCTAGTTAAGACCTGGATGAAAACTTACCTCTTCTTGTTGATTGCAACTGATTCCTGCAACTTAGAGGCCGCGTTCTGTTTTTCCTGGAGCTGCTGGAGGCTCAGCTTGTCGAGGTTCGAGGGCGACTGCTGCATCCTGTGGAAGAGCTTGAGGTAGTGAGCGAGTGAGCCGTTTGGCACATCGCCATTTTCTGTTTGGTTTGTTGGTAAGCGGGCGTGGTTGCTGTATAACTGATGAATCTTCCAGTCTGCTTGGTGATCTCGGGCGAAATTACTCTCAAAGTCCACATCTTCTTCGGAAATCATCGCAGTCGCCTCTGGGATAGCGCTATCTCTCTCAGTAATGTTACGCTGCGATCGATAGATGTTAGGCAGCTCCTGTCGCAGCTCGTCCAAACTCTCGAAGCTGCGCGGATCCATGGACACCATGCTCCGGATGCTGGACACGGAGCACACAGTCGTGGCGCGGCGCTGCGGGTTGTCAAGCACTTGGCAGGTGTCGGCAGCGACTCGCCATTGTGTGAGAAAGAGACACCAGCTGAGCGGCTGAATCTGGTCCAGGCGAAGAGGGAGCAGGTGCCGCCAGGGCTCTCTCAAGTGACTAACATCTTCGCAGAAGATACGCTGTGGAGCAGACGAAGGAGGGTCATCGCGCTGGTAGAGACCACGCCGGAAGCTGGCAACATGCCGCTTGAGAGCATCGGGGAGCTTTGGGTGGTTCTGGATCGCCCCCACGAGCACTGCCTCCCAGACGTAAGTACCACTGTTTACCGCACACGGGAGTGGAGCAAGGGTATCAGCCTCTGCTGACACGGCATCCAGGGACAGTTGACGGAACATTTCGACAAGAAGCGCGAATGTCTCGGCTCCAAACGCGGCTCGTAGTTTCTCTGCGTTGATCTTCATGCAGCAGTACACGAGCACTTCGTTCCAGTCCATCAAGCTGGGATCATTGTCAGCAGCAACAACAGCAGACGCGTCACGGTCTCCAGAGTTTCTGGTAGCTTTCTCTCGAACAAAGTACTGGAAAATGGACTCGATCGACTGATCCACGCCTTCAACTGCGTCACCTTTTGCTTCTGCGTCTGAGTCTACTCCCAACGCCCACTGAACGTCTTCTCCACAATTAAACGCTCTCGAAAGCACCGACTTGAGCACTTTTCCATCGCCTCGCTGCGCTGCAACCGCCATGAAGTTCCTGTGCACTCTCTGGATCCTGTCGACGTCGCCCGCGTCCATGGCTCCGAGTAACTCGTCGCTGTAGAAATCGTCCTGTTCTGGAAACTGCGCCTGCCGCGGCACGAGGTAGAACCCGATCAAGTGGCTCGCTGGGTCCGGGACGCCCTCCTGTTGCGCGTTCACGTCTGGAAACTGCCATGACAGCGGCAGGAACGAGCGACAGCCGCCACTGTAGTAGCTGCTCACGTGGTTATAAATCGACGCGTAATTGTTGACGACCATGCTCTTCAGGAACTCTCGAAACCCGCGCGTCGTCTGCTGACGACCCGATGCCACACAATCAGTAGCATACTGCGTCTGGAAGTACTGCGGGATCGAGAACACGTGGATCCAGCCGATCGAGAAGCCGTTCGCGAGCTGCACGATGCTGTCCTGGTTCAGCAGGTTCTCGTACGCGACCTGGCAGATGAGGCGCGTCGCGGAGAGGCGGATCATCTTGTCCGTCGCCTGAATGTCTCCAAACACGGCGTCCAGCAGTCTTTGAGACTGCTTCTCACGCAGAAGCGCCCCGACGCTGTTCTGCAGCTCCTTGGTCTCGCAGCACTTGGCGGAGAGCAGCGCGTACGCCTCGAGCTTCTGGCGCGCGTCGCCGCTCTCCAGCAGCGCTCGCGCCTGTTGCTGCCATGAGCCTTCGCTTGAGGCAGCCGCGTTGCTGTTGCTGTTGCTGCTGCTGCTGGTGGTGGTGGTGATGCCCGCGTTCATCTCTGCATCTTCGCCATTGAGCGAAAGAGCTCAGCTTGCAGGTGTAAAAATACCAAAAATACCACTGATCACTGTATAATAAGCAAGGGAGGGAGCAATGGACAGCAGCAGCACACAGTGAGCGACATCATTTGCGAGCAGCCATGGACTGCGCAAGTGCGGCGCTCGCCTGCCTCGTTGTTCTCTCGATGCAGCGCATGGGAAGACAAGTGCCGTTGTGCAATTGTGCAATGCGGAATTGCGTCACTCAAAAGGCGGGAAACGAATGTGCAACATTCAGCATGTACTGATTTATTGGTATATATGGAGAAAATGTACTGAAAGTATATTCAAACAGAATGTACTGTAATCTACCTTATTAGAGCGCGCATTTGGAGATTCGGATGGGATGGATACACCAGACACCATGAGGATACTATTGTCCTTCGAGCCAAAGGCTATTGCGAAAAGGACACACGCACTGATATCACCAATTCCCTTCTCTCTTTGGCGAAATTGTGTATCACTTTCGACACTTGCAAGACGTTGGTAGCCACGCGAGTGGAAGCGGAGGAAAGTACCATGATGGGAGAGCTCCTTCTGTCCAATGCCAGTTGACACCAGTTGTGCTCTAAAGATGATGACGCAGGTACCCTACGGGCCTGCGCAGTAGCGAGAGCTAACTGACGCACACGTAGGTCTCAGTCTAAGATGGTTACAAACTGAAATAGTAGCTTATACATCACGAGTCCTGCTTTCAGTGTCACACACATCAGATCAGGCCGCCCGTGGCGTCGAAGAACGCCTTGACCTGCGCTGGGAGTGAGCCGAAGCGCGTCGGGAAGCCGAAGAGGATGCCGTCCGCCTCCTTGAGGGTGTCCGGTGTGGCGATCGGGTGGTCCTTCTTAGGCGCCGCGTACATCTTGGAGAGCACTTCTTCTGGGAGCGTCTCGGCGATCTGGTAG
>JAASFI010001187.1:0-10658 GCA_023333705.1 Globisporangium viniferum | reverse complement strand
GCCGTCGAGGATCTCCTCTGGACTGGTGTGCACCGTGAGATTGTAGCCTTTGTCAGCATACTGGAGTCGGTCGCTCGGTGCCTTGCTGACGTCTCCGATCCAGAGCAAGTGCACTTGCGGAGGCGAGAGACTGGTCTTCTCCTGTGACTCGATCTTGTGGACCAGCTCGGGCACCAGGAGCTCGTCAAGGTCGAGCATGCTGATCGTTGAGTCCGATGCCGATGCTAGTTCGTGCGATGACGGAAACACTCGCTGGAAGTAGCCGAACCGCTCGGAGAGCAGCGAGGACTCAAATCCCATCATAGCGAGGCAGAAGAAAAACGCGAGGACAGTCGAGAGGACTG
The DNA here is from genome assembly GCA_023333705.1 of Globisporangium viniferum. NCBI lineage: Eukaryota > Oomycota > Peronosporomycetes > Pythiales > Pythiaceae > Globisporangium > Globisporangium viniferum. Next base: position 10,314 of record JAASFI010001187.1, on the reverse strand, counting down.
CGATGCCCAGCGTGCGTCGACTCGCCATGATGACCCCAGTAGCGCAGGTGTTGCTTGTTGCTTGTGCGGGTGGGTGACGAAACTGAAAATGGGCTGCGCTGTAGTGCCAGCGGCCAAGCACAGCAGTATCAGTACTCTAGCTCTTGTGGACGGACCTGTTTACACGAAGTCAGCACTCGGGCGTTGATGGCTCCCAACAGCGACATTAACAACAGCTGATGGCTCCACCAGTAGTGAGACTCGAGCGGAAACCCAGTATCCGAAAGTTTTGTGGTCCTACTGCCGTACATTCGCTGGCTCGCGAGATTTCCTGGACACGATGGGCACGTGTGACACAGTGTCACTACACATAATGTTACTGTAGCGTAGCATGCAATCTTCAAGCACAGGATGGTGGTACCGTCATTATTATAATAAAGGCACACTGCGTTGTTGAAACTACTGAAGACTACACAAAAACCACATGATCGGACACACAAGTCCTCGACCGTGTGGAAAATACACAGACAGACCGAGACATGTCGAACGAAGCCTGTCCGGCGTTCCGTCAGGTTATTCTGGCTGCGAGACCATCGCCGCAATCAAAACGAGGGAAACGGTGACACCTTGAGCGTTGGTGGCGATTTGCTCACCACCACCACCATTTGTATGTCAAGGGCATCTCCACATGGGGCTGAATCTCACTTAGTTGGCGCCGATCTTTGCTGAAGCGTTCTATCTACAAGCAGCCCGCAAAGGAAAGTCTACGAGGAGGATCTTTGTTTCCCCTCACGGTTTCCCTTCCTAGTCACGGAAACAGACGTCTCAATGCACTTTGCCCACCTTGTTTGTTTGTACCTGAGTATTGCATCGACGTCCATTGCTGGCCAGCCAGATGGAGTGAGCCAGTTGATAGAGTCTTTAAAGGCTTCACGAATCTTTTCTCTTATGCCATGTATAGCTAAGGTTAGTTGCTCGAGTTTACGCAAGCGCGCGTGCTTGTCTTTCGGGTCCTACCACACTACTCGAAGTCAATTGCATAATTGAAACAAGGTTAGTACATTTCATTAAGCATCATGCTCGATAAGTTTGTACGGAAAGATGAGATCCGCAATGTTATAATACCCGGGCTTCTTCCAGCTCGCGAGGAACGCGTGCTTGATCCACTTCCCGTACAAATAGCCGTCCGTTAAGCATAGTCCTTCTGCTGGATAGTACTTGCTGCGGTCCTCGAACACCTTGCGATAGTTGCGGCCTTCTCGCTCGTGCAACAGCGCGACGTAGTCGGTCAGAAGCCCCGAGCCCGAGATGTCTTGGATCAAAGAGTCTTCCATGTCGCGCGAGCCGAAGAAGTGCATCATTGCGGTTTTTAAGAACCACCTGATGTGCGGGTCGCGCGGCTTGGAGGCCGCCATGGCCCAGTTCAGGACCTGGAACGGCCGAGCGAATCCGTAGGTGGGGCCACCGTGCCGTCGAAACACGGGCTTCTTCCAGTCCTGAAGATTGGACTCTTTGCCGAGGATGAGATCGCAGTCACTCGGGAAGGCGATCTCGGAAGCGTTAACTGCCGGCGACGTGTCGGCATCCACTGCGAAGCCGCCGTACTTGTAGAGGAGCGTGAGCTTGAGGAAGTCGTAGCCGACCACTTTCGGGACCGCCTGTTGATATGCGCCTAGCACGTACGGGTGGAAGCCGTCGAGGATCTCTTCAGCACTGGTGTGGACTGTGAGGTTGTATCCGCTCTTAGTGTACTTGAGTCGGTCGTTCGGTGCCTTGCTGAGGTCTCCGATCCAGACCATGTGCACTTGCGGCGGTGTGAGCGTGTTGTTCTCCCGGACTTCGAGTTTCTGGATCAGCTCGGGGGTCATGAGCTCACCCAGGGCGAACACGCTCACTTTCCTGACCGCGCGAGCCATGAACGATGCGCGCATTGAGGTTGCGCGGCGCCGGAAGTAGCCGAACCGCTCCGAGAGCAGCGAGGACTCGAACTCCACCAGAGCCAGGCAGACGAGCACCGCGAGGAAAGTCGAGAAGACAGCGATGCCCAAAGTGCGTCAGTTCGCCATGTTGGTGTCAGAAGACCAGGCAGTGTGCTGATGTTCCTCGTGGTTTGTGCTGTGAGGGTGTCGAAACGGAAAGTGGACGTTATTTCTGTGCCAGCGGTCAAGTGCAACCAGGGATTAACAAGAGACGGCATCGTGTACTGATAGTGGGGAACACATCGATATGCGTCATAAGTTCAACACCTCCTCCTCGCGCCGTCAACACTCAGGTCTCGGTGATGACTCCTAGCGACACCCGCAGGCGGGGGGTCCACAGCGCGACTCAAGAGACGACCCCCCGTGTCCTAAACGGCTGTGATGAGTACAAACCGCTGGCTCCTGAGTTGTTTTTTCACGCTGTGGCGAGCTTCAAGCGCGAGGTGATTGTAGCGAAAGTGCCAGGTACAGTCTTGCCCCATCCGAAAAGAATGATGCAATTGTTTCGGGTGTCTTGTACTGTAGAACCTGAAATAACTACACGATCCCATCTACGATGGCACTGACAAATCGCTGGTGCACTTTCTGTGCGCCAGCGATTTGCCAGTGCCAAGTGCACTTGGCACCCATTTAGTAGAAATTCGGTTTGCGCAGATCTCTCCTGCAAGTCAGTCCTCCACAGCAGCCTCCACAAAGTACAGTCTCATCCCTTGAAGCTTTCGTTTCTGGATAATGCAATGCGACTTGTTGCGCTTACCGACAGGTACGTACGCCTCCGCTCTCATTGACTCGGCCAAACAAACCACCATGTTGGGTGAAATAGCGCTAGTAGTGAGTTGAACTGCCGATGTCCCAGCGAACGCGATGCAAGTTCCGAAGGACTACAGAATACACTTGAAGCTGAAGGATGTGATCGGTAGGAGCACTCACTCGTCACTGGGGCTCTGAGATGGATACACTACTGTGGACAGACAGCGAAGCGATGTTCAAGACACACTTCACAATGATCACGAATTCTTCAAAGTTCCCCTGACGAACCAACGCCTTTGTTGGGGATTTTTGCGCTATCCAGTTTTCCCTGAAATCCGTGACAGGTTGATTTATTGTGGGGTTGACAGGCACTTCAGCGCCATCTCCGGTGGAGTGACAGTGAGGATTCGATAAATTATCACTGGAAACAAATGGTGTTGGCTATTGGCACAGTCTCGTTAGTGTTTACCATCATGAGAGTGAACAGTGCGTGGTGTTGACTTCAAAAGCCACAACCAGAATCGCTGACCGTGTCAACAAACGACATAATACATAATGTACGTGCCGTGCATTTGAGCAGGTGTGTCATCAATTGCATGCAGCGAAGGAGCTCAGCCGTCCTCAGCGTGTGGGATTTTTACAGTTTACTGTACACCACACGATTCGTATACTGGACCCGCTCGATTGGCGCTTTGTTGATGTCTCCGATTTAGACCAAGTGCACATCCGGCGGCGAGAGGCAGTTGTTCTTCTGGCGTTCAATTCTGTGGATCATTTTGGGGGTCGTGAGCTCTTCGAGGTCGGACACGCTTGTTTGCGTTGTCAAAGCTGCCCGTTGGGGATGCACCGCGCGCTTGGGGAGAGAAATGACTCGAACAGCGTCAGAGCCATGCAGAGAAGGAAGACGATAAGCACACCTAGCGTGGTGATCCTCCGGGAGCATCGAGTCGCCGTTCTTCCATCGTTTCGTTGCATGAGGAGGTCCGGAGGTCGCTGCGAGAATGTTGGGGAATGAGATGAAGAGGGACTCGGTGGATATCATAGTCGCGAGAACCTCCAGGTTGGAGTCCTGGGGGTTATCGTCGAGAGAGACGCGTCCATTGAAGCCTGAAGGCGACAGTGGTCGACGAACTTCGAGGCGCTGCTTAATATTAGTATCTTGTGGACGAACTTCTCAAGAATAAATACCGCTGGTGGTACGTGAGGCTGTTCGCCTTGCTTACCATGAAGTGAAGGTTTGTTGCCTTGATGAACATCTGCGGCGCCGCCCACCCAGTTCCCAAAAAATGTTCGTGACAAGTTGATGGATTGAAAGTGTTTACTGATGCAGTGATTGCTGAATCAGTAAACACTCTCGATCAATTTTGACAATCGGCTATGCAGTATGCAGAAACCAACTATGCATAGCAGCAACTCTTTTTTGTGCACACAAACCTTCCCAAATCAGTCATGTTTGATGGACAATATCACCACAACCAACACATATTATTATGCACTGTACTGTACTACTACAAACGAAGTCAGTGGTCTCGAGGCTCCCCCCAGCTGTTGAGGAAATGGTGGTCGATCCACGTCCCGCGCATGTGGCCGTCTGTCAAGCAGAGCCCCTGCGCGGGGAAGTATCTGGTGTGGTCGTTGTACACGTCTTTGATGCTGCGGCCCTCTCGCTCGTGGAGCAGTGCCACATAGTCGGTCATGAGCCCCGAGCCCGAGATATCTTGCACCAGATCGAGGTTCATGTCGCGCAAGCCCAGGAAGTGCATCATCGCGGTCTGCAAAAACCACTTGATGTGGTGGTTGCGCGGTTTGGAGACCGCCATGGCCTAGTTGAGGACCTGGAACGGACGGATGAGGCCGTAGGTGGGGCCGCCGTGCTTCCGAAAAAGCGGCTTCTCCCAGTTTGGCGCGCTCGCTTCCTTGCCGAAGATGAGCTCGCAGTCGCTCGGCCACTTGAGCTCAGACGCCGGGAGCACAGGTTCCGTGTCGGCATCCACTGCGAAGCCTCCGTACTTGTACAAGAGCGCAAACTTGAGGAAGTCAAAGCCGACCACGGTCGGGATCACCAGGTTGTACGCTCGGAGCACGTACGGGTGGAAGCCGTCGAGGATCTCTTCGGGACTGGTGTGCACCGTGAGGTTGTAGCCTTTCGCAGTGTACTTGAATCGGTGGTTCGGCGCCTTGTTGATGTCGCCGATCCAAATCAAGTGCACTTGGATGGGCGAGAGGCAGTTGTTCTCCTGGGTTTCGATCTTGTGGATCAGCTCGAGGGTCATGAGCTCGTCCAAGTCGTAGGTTATTGTTGGCTCTGGCTCTTTCGTGGCTTCAGGCTCCTTCGATCGCTGCTCAGGTGCAGGAGTAGACTCGCTCAAGCCTTTCGCTGTCAGTACTTTCGCGTCGCTCTCACTTACGGCAGTGCTGGTGCTGTCCTGGGGCTTGAAAACGTCCGCTTTCTGGTCTGCTGCATCGATATTGACCAGAGCTCCCTGCGCTGCTAGCGTAGACCTGTCCTCGCTACTAATCGTCGCGTTGGTCGAGTTCGCATTTACCTGGCCCGCCACTGTTGCTTCTGATGCATTACTGCCTCCTCGCGAGGACAGCTCGCCTGTCGGTGAGCGAGCCGTTGAGGCCGAAGTCACGGGAGTTGCTCGCTGGAAGTAGCTCATGCGCTCGGGGAGGAACGACGAGTCGAGACCGACGAGCGCCGCGTAGCCGACCACGACAGCCGCGACGAGGAGCAGGGCGACCATCGCGATCCCGACCGAGCGCCGACTCGCCATCTCTCTCCTTGCTAGCTCTCTCTGTCGGTTTGTGACTGAGAGCAGCAGCAAAGCGCGCGCGCCTTGGGTCTGAGTGCAGCGCGTGGCGAGGTCGAAAGTGTGGAGATTCAATCTTATCCAAGCAGACCGACCTTCGACCGTACTACAGTACATGTGTAGTTCCTGATCAGCAATCCTGAGGGATCGATAGATACACTGTCTGTGCACCCACTTGGCGAAATTTTATCTCTCCTGTTGTGATGGGGACACCCGTCACTTTGAGTTGCCTCACATGAAGAAGCGGATGGATGAATTGATAACCTCAACACCTCAACGCAAGTCAAACCTCGACAGTACACTGCAAAGTTCATAATAAGTGTATGAATGGTAGTTATTGGTCGCTACGCGTACGTCATGCATCAAACGGCGCTCTCCGACTCGGTCGTCCTCATCTATCTGCTCAGTCCTTCCTCACTCCGGTCATCAAAGCTCTTACAGGCCGGTGCGCGGACTCGTGAACGCCTCGGCGTCCTCCATGCTGCCGTAGCGCACGGGCTGGTAGACGTTCAGGCGGTCACGGCGCGCGCGCTCGCGCACCTTGCGGGCCACGAACACCGCGCTCGCGACCAGGAACGCCAGCACGGAGACCGTGAAGATCTTATGGTCCGACCACATGTACGACGCCGTAGACGCGCCGACGGCCGCACTAGCCTTCGCGGTCTTCGCCGGCAGGAACTTCTCGTTCTCGGCGTCGATGCGACGGCACGAGTCCTCCTCCAAGCGAATGCCCATGCGGCACTCGCACTTGGCGCCAGGACCTTGCGCGCACGTGCCGTAGCCATTGCAAAAGTGGGTCAAATTGCGCTCGCGCACACCTTTCTGCTGCGGGTACACGTAGAGTCCGGCGGACTTCCAGCAGTCGTCGTCCGAGGGCTGCTCGTATGGGGACGCGACGTACGCGCCTGCAGCACCCGAGACCGTCGCGAGCTTGGCCTCGCACGACTCGCCCGTGTACGGCTTGCGCACCGGCGGGAACGTCACGGCGGTGTAGTACTTCTCCGGATTCGCGAGACACCCGTCGTCGTCGCCGTTCAGCGCGCAGTTGAACTTGGGGATCTCACCCACGCCCGAGCACTTCTTCGCGTCCAGCGACTTGTAGAGCTCCGTGATGTGCATGTCCATCCACTTGCTGCGGTCCAGTACGGCCTGCTTGAGGGATTCCACGCGGTCTTCGTACGAGCCGCTGCAGTCCTTGACGCTCACGGACGCGCACTGCACGACGTCGCTGGTCCAGTCGCTCTTGCATTTCTGCAGCTGGCGGCTCACAGGCGCGGCACCGGCGTCGAGGAAATCACTGATCGCCTGGTCGCTCCACGCGCCTCCGTCGGCACTGCGCAGCTGCTTCCAGCGCTGGATCACGAGCGACGTGAGCTTGTAGTTGCACATGAGGCGCTTCCAGTACGTGTACTGCGGGAAGATCCAGTCCTTGTAGTTGTGGCGCGCGCCGTTGCCGTACGCGAGGTTCAGGTCCCAGACCGGGCCGGCGTTGATCGTCTGCGCGCGGTCCTTGAAGAAGAACGTGCTGCGGCGGTACGCGTCGACGTTCAGTGACATCTCGGTGTGCAGGATGTAGTCAGCAAAGCTGCCGAGGTCCAGGTGCTCCTCGAGCGCGTCCGGGTTCGTCATGTTGTTCCAGAGGAAGCGGTAGAGTTGCGGCAGGAAACCCGTGGACGTGTTCACAAAGTAGTCGCGGATCTTCTGCGAGATCTCGCTGCCGTCCGGGTACGTGAGCAGCGGGCGCTCACCCATGCCGAACTCGTTCTGATACTGGTCGATCACGACGTTCGGCGAGTACGCGCCGTAGCTGAGCGGGTCGTTCTGCCACGCCCAGCCGCCGGTCAGGTCCGAGACGTCCTGGCACTTGGTGTCGAGCTTGGCGAGGTTGACGCGGTTCGGGCCGTACGAGAGCTTCTCGAGCAGCAAGTAGATGCCGGCGTAGCGCGCCTTCTCCTGCGAAGGGGTCTCGCGCTGGAAGAGCGCGACGTGCTTGGTGCGCGGACTGTACCTGCCCGTGGCCCGGAAGAGCCAATGCGCCATGTGGTTGCGCAGCAGCGAGCAGTCCAAGTAGGGGCCGTTGAGGATGAACGCCTTGTCCTCGGGCAGACCGACAAAGTTCGTGCTCTCGCGGAACTTGATGTTCATCTGGTGCTTTGGGAAGAACAGGCTCGTCTGGCCGCGGTAGTTGGACTCGACGTCCTCGTACACGGCCGTGGGCGTCGCGCCGTAGCAGTTGAGCGAGCCGTCAGCGTTGTCGATCACCTCGACGCGCGCTACCACTTTGCTCTTGAGGCAGTCCGGCGCCGGGTACCGCAGCTGGTTGCACGTCGGGTCCGGGTACGCGCGGTTCACAGCGGAGACCACGACCACGGGGAACTCAAAGCAGTCTGTTCATTCGATCATAACGAGGCGAACAACACAGAGAAAGACGTGAGCTAGCTACACAGTGAGCGAGCGGAGCTAACGAGAACAACCAATAAATAGAAAAAGGTGGAAACGTACTCATACTCTGCGCCGAGTTGTCGGTGGTGATGTCCATCGCAGCAGCAGCAGCAGCAGCAGGTTGCCAGCAGGCGCACGCGAGCGCGGCAGTGGCCACGAATGCAGCAGCAGCGACGCGCTTCATCGTCGCGTAGTGGCGCATTGCTCTGCGAGTGCTGCTTTGCTTGGGCTCTAGCTGGCTGGCGGTGGGGTCTTGTGCTGTGCTGCTGGCGACGGCGCGAATGCGACAATGAGCAGGCGCTTCCAAAGAGGCCAACGAAGGGGCGTGGCGTCCGGCTGAGAAAGTGCGCCGTGCTACTCTGCGAGGCTCTTGGATCCTTCTTCCTCCAGCCCACCCACTCGCTCACTCGCCCAAGCAGGATACCAATGCGTTGCACTTTCTCTTTCGGCGACTGAGTGGTGGTTTCACTCATTTTGGTTCGCCGAAATGACTTTATGTGCACATAGCACCACACACACTTTGTACCCCAGCCAGTCAGTCAGTCGTCAAGAGGCTCAGCTCCAAAGCAGAGGCTCAGCTGAGCTGCTGGGCGGATTTCGTCGCACGAGATGTCTCTCTCTCTCTTTTTGATCACCTTGTGAGCATTCGGCGCCATCCATTCGGCGGTACATTAGCGGATGGCTATGTGATTGTGTGGCCATAATACTCGGCGCTGGTGGCCTGCGCGTCATCACCACACCGCCATTTGTGTGGGGACAGGAATGAGTGGGATAGAGAAGAGCCATGCACAGTGAGTGGATCTTTGGATCTGCTTTTCCGAAAAGATCGGGTTTGTATCGGAATTTGCTAATCAAAGTGGCAGTCGTTGAAGACAAAGGGTGCTTCAGAATGGTACTGGACTCAATCTGGGCCGCAATAGTAGCTCATTCGGCGACATATCGTCAAACTACTGTACACATCCGAATTTGGAAAGAACACGCTGGTCCTGGATGCAAATGTCGAATTCTACCACAAAACAGTATAGTGAGCCTTGGTACAGTATTATATGCTCAACCGATTTGTCGTGCCAGAAAAAGGCTTTCCATTACATTTATTCCATTCCACTTGTCGCCCAACGCCGAGCGACTGACTGGGTCGTTCATGTTCTGCAAAGGCAGCTCAACAGCTGAACAGCGAGACAATTCGTGATCGCCCGACCTCTCTCGTTCCTCGGCCTCTCCTTGTCCTTCTCCTTACTGTTATTCTCTCATCATCAGAGACCTCGAGATCTTGGAAATTATTAGGCAAACTTGAAGGTAAAGCCTGCGAAAGCTCGAAACAGGTCAACGGCTTGTTTGCCAGTGGGCTCGTTTCCATTTCTGCTGAGCGAGTGAGCAACTCGAGAGAGAGGAAGATTCGATAGCTGTTTTCTCCTCCTGGCACCTCCCTAACGTACAGTAACTGCTTATCGCGGATAAGCGAAACGGATGAACATCTTGCGATATCTAAAGAGTCCAAGTCCAGTCGACGCGGCGCGCGTCGCTAGCTTTTGTCTTGGAATTTGACTTGTCACCACAAGATGAACGGTATCCGATGGCGCCAAGGAAGCACGCCCACGAGAGTACTTCACCAGTCCCCGTTTAAACCAGGAGCACTTCCAGCCTGTTCCTTGTTTAACTGTGTTGTGGTTGAGAGTGGATGCGAATCAACGAGTGTGGCTTTGCAGCGCTGGGTCAGCTTGCAGAAAGAAGCCCACCGCCTCCACAAACTCCAGCCAGCGTGGGCTCAAACTTCGACGGATCTATCGATCAAGACCCGTAGAGAAGGTAGGCTGCGTAGATGTACGAGAAGATCAGTCGTTGTCAGTCGTCGTGACGCCCCTAACCAGTGCATAGCGTTTCGGCTCCATCCACAGTGTCAGCGTTACTCAAAGTAGCTCTAGGACCGCAGAAGCATCAGCGATAGTCGTAGTGGGCGGAGGAGGTATGATGAACCGCAAACGACGGGGGCATATGATGGCTACTTGCACAGGATGGGGTGGGCACTCGTAGAAAGGAAGAAGTCTTAAGCAACGACTTCCGTGAAATACGTTTATAATCTGATATACTCGGAAGCTAAAGCAAAAATACAAAGGTGACCCTCTCTCGCATCCGTAGCCTCTTCCTTAACCACACGAGTTGGGGACACCGGAGCATGCGGCGAGGTACCTGCCAATCTGCTCGAACGTCGGACGCTGCGCCGCACTCGCACTCCAGCACTGCTCGATCAGCCTCTTGAGCTGCGGCGTGACCTTCGCGTCGCGCACCACGGGCCGTTGGCCGTCCTTGGCGGCGAGCACTGCAGCGTACGGTCCTTTGCCGACGAACTGGCG
>JAASFI010001186.1:0-10668 GCA_023333705.1 Globisporangium viniferum | reverse complement strand
GATGCAGTTGCGCAAATGCGTCGTGGACGTGAGTTCGCAGCATCGGCTCTTGGCGCTGATCGCCACGCAAGCGCATTGTGCTGCTACAACTGCTGATGCTGCTTCTGGCGCGCGTTTCGACGAAATGCTGGTGTAGTTCCACGGTTTTCCGGACATGGCAGTGCACCCGACCAAGCTCGAGTTTGCGTCGCGCATACCCTTGAAGCTTGCAGAAGCGTGGCTCAGCTCAAACTCTACAAGTGGCGGCGGAGGTGATTGCACTAGCGCTATAAGTGATGCAAGCCAACGCGACGTCGTTTTCGTGACGTTCAACTTTGGTGGCGTTCCAGGATCCGACGAGAAACCACAGTTTAAGTGCAAGACGATCTCGAAGGAGGTTGAACTGAGAGAGAGCATCGAAGGAGCCAAGAGGCGCACAAGCAGCCTGCCAGAACGCAAATTCTGATCGAGCTGATGACGCTCTCTAGGACTTCAGATCGAATGGCAAGTGCCTTTGTGGTCTACAAACTGTATGAGACTTCGCAAGATGAAGTAGCACGAGGCGCGCTGTCAAAGGCGTCAGTAAGTGCTATTGCTGTTGGTTTCATTCGGTTCAATCTGCATCCGCTTTCAGGTGAAGGGATGTCTAGCACATTCCTTTGAGAAGACACCACCGCAGAGATAAAGTGTTTGGGTGAGTGAAACTTTGCTTGTCGCTCGCTCGGTGATTCGACGCCGTCCATTCAGGCAATTTTTGTACGAACTGATTCCTTGCCTTTTGTCTCCTGCCTTTTGCATGGAATCTGCTCATGCTGACGCTTATCGAATGAGAGTCATTGATCTTTCTCACCTCCCCCTACCCCAAATGTCACGGTCCATTTATCTAATTTTGGAAAGATGACGGGTAGAAAGAGAAATATCTGGGTCAAAAACTGGGGGAGGGGAAATAATGAGAATGCAGGCATACTATTGAGAAAAAAGTGAATGAAGACAGGACTCCAGCCAGATTCGGCACGGATTTGCTTGGCTTGCCAGCGTAGCGGGCACAAAAACCTTGTAGACCCAAAATACAGGCGCCTGCTTCCAGCACCCTTCCAGGTTAAAAACTGTACTAAAAACTCTCAACTCCAACAAACAATCCATCTGTCTCATCTCGCCATTTCAGCGAATCAAACGGCTCTATTTTTATTTGCATCCAATCAGATCCCATCAATCCCATCACTTCAAGGAGTGAATGTAAGAAAATAAAAGTTGGTGACGATGGTTGAGCAGCTCATCAGCCTCATTGTGCCAAAGAAGATAACGGAAGCAAGCCACTGAACGCCCAAGCCCAAGCAACGCCAGCTCTCTCTGTCGCTGTATCAGAGCGCTCCCCATTCCCAGCTCCTCGCATCACACAGCGCAGAAACGACAGCAGCATGAGCTCGCAGTGCACGCTGATCGCGGACGAGACGGACGACGCCGTGCAGCTCGTGCTCGGCATCATCGCGCTCTCGAGTCTGTACGGCAAGTGGCACTTTGAGAGCCCGCGCCGCCCCGCCAAGATCTGGTTCATGGACGCCATGAAACAAGGCACGTCCGCCGCCATGGTGCACGTCGTCAACATCGTGTTCTCGATCGGCATTGCGGACTTCTCGGCCAAGCCAGGGGACGCCGATGAGGTACGGAGTTGTTGTGAGAGAATGATTGATGGGAGAGAAGCCCGTGGAGCGGAATGCTGATGTGGCTATTGTTATTGCGTATATGTGCATCTAACGCTGTTGTTTGCTTGGTTTGTTTGCTACAGTGCGCGTTTTACTTTATGAACGTGGCGATTGACACAACGCTCGGCGTCTACATTGCCTATTTATTGCTGCAGCTCGTCACTGCGCTTGCGGTGCGTTTTTCACACAGCCATCCCGTTCATTCCCTATTACTCGCACAGCGTTTGGTCATTATCTAACACTGACCCCGATTGCTACTATTTCAACAGGTGCGCCGGAATTGGACGAGCTTGATGCACCCGGGACGGTACGGGAACCCGCCGAGCTTCACGGTGTGGCTCGCGCAGCTGCTCTCGTGGTCGGGCGTGCTGCTGGTGATGAAGTTCTTTGTGGGCGCGGCGATCTACATCTTCAGCGCGCCGCTGGGGCTCATCGGCTCGCTGCTCTTCTTCCCCGTGCACCACCACCCGAAGATCGAGCTGCTCATCGTCATGATTGGCTGTCCGCTCGTGATGAACATGGTGCAGTTCTGGATCCAGGACAGCTTTCTGAAGGACCACACGAGCGCTCGCGATATTGAAGATGAAGAGGGACTGCCGCTGCTGATCAAGGCGTCGCCCGGAGGCGCAAGCGTGAACAGCAACAGCAGTCATCGCGCTCCGTACCGAAACGAGCCGACCAAGCTCAACGGCGCGATCCCCATGAGCAACAGCAAGAGCAAGCCGCACCACGCGTCCCCGCACCTGCAGAAGAAGAACAGCTTCACCAACGCCACGACGGCCGCCGACATGTACGAGGATCTATAGAGGTTGGTTTGTGGTTGTTTGTGTTCAAAGAATCCCCTCCGAGGTGGGCGTAGAGGTAGTCGAGCTCTATTTGGCGAAAAATTATAACATAAAGAAGAAAAAAGAGAGCGATGCATATTTACCGGGAATTTGGCTAGGCGAGCATATCCAGGATGTCTTCTTCCTCCGAGTCGATAGAAGCCTTCACTGGAGCTGCTGGTTGTGCGGGTGGAGCTGGTGCTGCCTTGGACGGTTTTGAGGGGGTTGCCTTGTTCGCTTGGCTCTCGGCAGGAACACTAGCATTCGCTTCCTCATCTTGCGACGAGCTCTCACTTTTCCGCTTCTTCTCCCGCGCTCTTCTGGTGCTTGAAGCCGAGGCCAAAACGCGCGGTCTCTTCGATCTGCTGCTGTTATTGTGTTCAGCCTGTTCCTGGATCGCATCGTTCGCTTCCACTTCCTGCTTCATGATCGCGTCCAGATCGAACAACACGTCGTCTGTAGTGCACACTTGCGACGAGCTGCGGGTCGACGACGGGAGTTGGCTGTACGCTTCAATCACATCGCGCTTCACTCGGCGGCTTCGTGATGGTCTCTTGACTTCTTCATTGTCGTCATCATCATCATCTCCATGAGAATCTGAGTCATCCTGACTGTCAGCTTCCTCTTCTTCTTCACTGCTGCTGCCTTGTCCCTCTTCACCATCTTCATCATCGTTTTCCTCCTCGACCTTTAGTTTCCGCTTCAGCTTGGCGCCTTTCGCCTTTCCAGCACGCGGCTGTCGAGGCTTCTTCGACGACGTTGTCTTCCCATTCGTGCTCTTGCCATTGCTATTTGATAGTGACGACGATGCCTGCACCTGCGCGACCGCGAGCTCGTACTGCAACCGCTGGATCTCGTCTTTCTTCGCGTTCAGCACCGCACAGAAACCCTCAAAGAGCTGGTCTTCCAGCTGCTGCTTGGCGAGCAGCGCCGTCTCCAGCACCGCGTCTTTCTCCTTGAGCAGTTTCTCCAGCGCGTCAATGCGCGTCTTCTGCCGTGTCGTCTCCTGCGCTGTGTGGGCACTCACATCCACGATATCCTGTAGCAACGATGTCCACATCGCCTGCTTCTCATTGTTGTTATCGCTTACGGACGTGAGCGTGAGGCTCGTGTACTTCATCGCAAACCCGGACGCTGACTCCTCCATGAGCGTCAGCACGCCGCTCTTCCGTGACCACTTGTACACAAACGCGCGCTTGCTGTCACCACCACTAGCTCTGGCGGTAAAGACCAACTCGAGCGTGTTCAGGTACTCGCTGGCCGAGCAGTCGAGCACCATGGGCTTGTGCCCCTCCGTGACCTCGCCGCGCCAGAGCTTGTGACCCTCCGCGACGTCCAGCTGCAGCGCCGGCAGGCGTACAGTGCCGCTTGAGCCATGGAGAGCAGAGGACGCGAGCGCCTTCTGTCTGCAGCGCACAAAGAGCGTAGTAGCTGTCGCCGATGAGCTGGAGGCTGGGGCGTCCACGTCCTGGACCTGCAGACGCGCGAGCACTCCTGCCATTATTTTGCTGTGATCGTTTCCTGGTGGCAAAATGTTTTGAACCCAAACTGGCGAGCTTGAAAAGTGACAAATTACATATACCGGTTTGGTACCGGTAATTTTGAAAATACTTCCGCGTGAATAAACTGCAATCATAACCGATATTTTCAAATATTAAGAACCTTACAGCAGCCACTCGCTCAGGTGTTCACTAAAGCGTCAGTTCCCTATCGTCTCTAATGTCAATGACAAAGAACAACCCTTTAAACAGTCCGCCAACGCTCTCTATAGTTTACTCCTTTGGCGCGAACAAGTTTGTGGAAATCTATTTTGATCTTACAATATCGGTCGCTTTATACCTAACAGATATCGCACTGTACACAAGTACCGCCTGTAAATACCGGTATGCACCGCAAAATCAATTTGCATTATCGCCGAGGGGCCAGATTGCTTGCTCTTCATTTCCGCATTCCGCATTCCGCATTGAAGAAAGAAAGAAAGAGAAAGAAGGGAAAGAAGGAAGGAACGTACGTGCCATCCACCCGTCCATTTTCCCATTCTCCCTCTCTTCAAGATGGCCGACACGTCCCTCTTCAACGGCCACAGCGCGGACGCCGCTGCTGCGGCTGTCGTAGTGCCCAGCCCTCCGTCGTCCTCCGTGTCCCCGATCAGCGTCTCGGATGACGACGCGCTCTTCCTGCACGCGACGCGCAAGTACCTACAGGACAAGCTGATCGAGAACGCCAAGCTGAGCTTCCTGCAGCTCTCGCAGCTCGAGAACGCGACCTCGCGGTTCACGCACCTGGACGCCGTGCTGCGCGACTTTTACACCGCGGGCTTTTACGACATCCAGGTTTTGCTGAGCTTCCTGGAGGCGCTACCGAACTGGCAGTGGACGCTTGACGGGTGCGTGGTCCTGCACCGCGTCGATGAAGTACTGCGCACGCCGTCGAACCAGAGTGCGGTGCACATGCCAACGCTGCCGCTCGCGTTCTTCCTACACAAGTTGATCAGTCACTTGGAAGGATCGGTCAAAGTGCGCGCGGAAAGCTACTGGTACGAGTGGGTGAGTCCGACGATCCGCGCGATTGTGATGGGGCAAGAGATCGTCATGGAGTCTGTGCAGCGCAAAGAGCTCGTGTACGCGCCAAACAACGAGTTCGTCTTTGACGGCGACCGCCGCAATGTGTTCAGCTGGCGCAAAGAGTGGACGTCCGATGAAGACAAGGAGAAGTGGCGCTTGATCCCTGCGAATGCCCAGAAAGATCGCTTCTACATCCAGAACGCCGCGTATCAAGAGTACCTGTACGCTGCGGATTACGCAAAGTTCCGCCGCGATGACCAGGGAAATGGGCGAAGTCGTGTCTTCCTGTGGCGAAAGAAGAACGAAGCGCCGGGCGAGTCGGGCCACTGGCAATTGATCACGCTCGACCATGAAAACCGAGACGTGTTTGCGCTGTACAACCCGTATCAGAAAGAGTTTTTATACTCCCCCAGCGATGTATACGATAGCGAGCGCCGCCATGTCTTGACCACACGACATCGGCCAAAAGAGCTGGTGTGGCTGGAAGAACGCAAGTGGAGACTGTGTCCAGCTAACTTCTCGGCGATTGAGCAGGGTATTGAAGCGTTCTTCGTGAAGAAGTACCCTGAAGCAGTGGAGAAGCTCACACAGGCGCTGTCAGAGCTTCCGGATCACACCGAGCACGTGAAATGCTTTGCGTACAGGATGACCGCGAACCTGAGAATGTGCCATTTTGACAAGATCCAAGAGGATTTCAGCGCAATAGAAGCACTGGGTGGAGACAAGGCAGCGATTTTCCACGGCTTGGCGCATCTGTGGGAGGAGAACGCTGCATTTTTGGAGCACCAGACGGAACACAAGCACACAAGTCCGTTCTTTATGCAACACCAGACAGCGCGCGGCGACTTCTTCTTTGTCAGGAAACAGTTTGACGTTGCTGTTGGGTTTTACAATGAAGTGGCTACTGCTCAGCTTTCCGTCTCCGCCGACGGAACCGAAGAAGAGGATCAAGAAACAAAGAGACGACGTGCGAATGCGTACCTGTGCTGTGGGAAGTGCTTTTACTCGCTGAACGAGATTGAGAATGCGTGCCAGTATTTATCGATCGCGCTAGAGATGCAAGGTCTGCCACTGGATATGGAAACGCTTCTGCTGCTGTGGATGGGCAAGTGCAAGCGCAAGCAGAAGCTGCACGAAGAAGCGCTGCAACTTTTTGAGAAAGCATTTGATCGAGCGTCAGCAGCTGCGAATGCGTCGTCGTTGCCGTCGGTGAAGGCTTTGAAGCAGACGATCTTGATGGACATGAAAGTTGTGGGGATTTTGAAACAAGAGCTCTACACTGCGCTGCTCTCAAAGGTCGACGACAGCGCCGGCAACGGCCACAGCTCGAATGGCAACAATAGCGGGGAAAAGACACTCCAGCAAATGATGGATCTGTTCCATTGCCCATTGAGTCTCGAGCTGATGCAAGATCCAGTCATGACGCCGAACGGGAATACCTACGAGCGCGAGATGATTGAACGACACCTCGAGGTGAATGGCAATTTTGATCCGCTCACGCGCGCTCCACTTCTCAAACAGCAATTGTACCCGAATCGTGCGTTGAAGATGCTCATGGAAACGATGCTGAGCGACCACCGACTGGGACTCCTGCTCGCATCCTGTACGACATAATTCGCACTGAAATCAGTAACGCGCGGCATGCAAAGGCTCCTTTTGTATTGGATGTGAAGGTTTTGTTGACGTGAGATTTTCTCAATTGTTTAGGGGAAACATCAGCACATTGTCGAAGATCGCTTTAAAAACTCGTGAAATGGATGAATGAATGAAGATCTGCATGTGAGTGAGCATTTGCATTTGATTTTCGTCAGAGGTGGTTGAGATTGAGGATAATGTGTGGTGTGTAAGCACAGAGGTGCGGTCAAAGCCAGCCGGACGAGACGGAAACATCTCGATTTCGAATTTGGCGCGCAAAATCTTTGCGATCAAAGATTTCGCTGCCATCTGCGGCTGAAACAGGAGATGAAGCGACGCGTACCTGAGCAGTCACATGCAAGCCGAGCGCGCGCCTCTTGGTGATTAGATCGCGTTTCAAAAAGACGGCGGCGCTTCAGCTCATTTTGTTCAGATCTCCATTTGAAGCAAGCGCAAGAGCAAGCAACCTGATCGCAAGGACAAGATGGCGCTGCTGAATGACAAAGAAGCGACTTCGGACGATGTCTCCCTTCGACGCAAGGCTGTGAACGACGAAGAGAATGCCAAGAACGAAGTATCGACGTCTGCTGAGACGTTACACAGGAAAGTTCTGAGCGGCGATGAGAATACCAAGAGTGAAGCCGCCCAAGTTGCAGCTTCGGCTGATGCGCCTTCAAGCACCACGCTGGCTCAAGATGGGATCACGGACGCCAAAAGCGAAGCCACGCAAGCATCGACTACAGCTGATGCGCCTTCAGGCACCACGCTTGCCGAGGAGGGAAACAGAAAAGCCCAAGGAGTCGCTTCAACAGAAGTGAATGCTGAACCTACTGACCCTCCAAATGAAGACGATTGGTTCGATGTGCGAACCCGTATTCTGGAAGCCAAGGCCGAAGCTCAACCATGGACTGATGTGCGTACCCCGCTTAATCTGGAAGCCAAGGATGGCACTGTTGATGATAGCAACTGGGCAAATGTTCGCACACCTCTGAACCTCGAAGCGAAGGACAACACTGTTGACGGCAGCAACTGGGCCAACGTGCGCACGCCACTGAATCTGGAAGCGACCGACTCAGTCGCCAGTCTCGCAGTCAGCGATGATGATGCAGCGCAACCCTGGTGGAATGTCCGCAACACTCTCACTTTGGAGGCAAAGGAAGCAAAGCAACTCGTCGTCGGTGCTGGGCGGCAGTTGGAAGCTCTTGTCGGAAACGACCAGCTCCACCTTCTCATTGGCGGCTCGCTCCTTCTGGTCGCTGGTGTTGTCATGAGCTTTGTGCGTCGCGCGAGAAAGCAAAAAGCTGCCAAGAAGGCACTGAAGGACGAGACGTACTTGCTGATGGCTTAAACCCCGAGATCGTCTCGCGTTCTTGCAAGTCCTCCCTCCCCATGCAGCAAGAGAAGTGATCTGCTCTGCATATACGAATTGTGAACGCAGGCTGGAAGATACGAGTTTGTGGTTTTCTCATCGAGAAGATGGTGAGCGTTTACGCTGCGAAGCAGAGGTGAGAATGCATTCGTATCGAACAGTCTGCTGTGTAATGAAATCAAGAAGAAGTGCATACTTTATCTGAACAACCAACGCTTGTCGTGTACCAAACGTCCAAGGCTTTAGCTGAAGTTTGAAGAAGGCTCGAGTGGTTGGCTAATGGTAGAATCACGACTGAAGCATTGACGTCAAGGCTCAGAGCTAATAGTTTGCCACCTTATTTCCAAGCGAGCAGGCCAGTCCACTCATTTATGATCTCTCACTGAGCCTATTCTTCACAATCAGAGGGACAGACTCGTCGAAGATCGACCACCTCTCGGGGGCGAAATCATGCCGCTCCAAGCAATCCTCAGCGAATCCCGTGCGCATTTTTGTCTGTCTGCCACATTGTGCATTTTGAAATTGTTGGTTTCACTGCGCACCAGTGGTTGGCATCGGCCTCCGAGAGGTCTTCTCGAAAACTGTTCTGCCTCAGCAAAGGAAATGGAGCAACAACTGTCTAGGCCTGGTGCATCATTCAGATTCGCAAACTTTGGAGTGTGCGACCAATCTGAGTGCACGGGCGGTTGACAATCGTCAACGATCTCTTTGAGATCATTCTCAGCTAGTCGTTTCGTATTTCACAGGCGACTTTCCGTTGGATCACCTGAACCCCCTGCTGGTTCATGTGGGCAGCGTTATCACGACTGCAGGCAATGCCTCACTCCAGTGAGGAGGACTTCGAAGCAAATTTCATCAGCAAGCAAGCGGTGAAATATCGGTTTTCTCTCGTGTTAAAAAATGGGAGCAGCGTTAAAACCTGCGGCTGCTGTGAGATGTGAGGCGGCGCATGCCATGCCACACGAGGGGCTGTCACGCGTCACGAACGAAGGGGCAGTCACACCTGTGAGGGAAACGTCTCTTCCAGGTAGTGAGCGATCTGGCGATGATCTTTCAAGACAGGGAAGGGTGACTTGGCTGTGGAGCTGCTCACTTTGGAGCTCACATTCCCCAATCTCCAGCAAAGCAGCCACAACAATAAACAACAAGAACCAGAAGGATCACAAACTCAAGATGGCGCCACGCACTCAAGGCGGGGACGACGCAAAGATTGCCAAGTCTTCTTCTTCGGACAGTGCTCCCACTGTGCTCGCGCTGGAGGCCAGTGCGTCACTTCGCCGCCGAGTCCTGAGTGGCGAGGAGAACGCCAAGGTGGATACCACTCAAGTGTCAGCTTCGGTGGACATGAAGAGCTCGGACGATACAGCACTTCGACGTCGGGTGTTGAACGGGAAGGAGAGCACTAAGGTGGACAGTGTCCAGGCTCCAGCATTGAACGACGAGCCGCCGTACATCCCGAAGATCAAGGGTCTGGAAGCGAGCACGGGCGGATCAGCGAATGCTGCTTTTGAAACGGTTGAGCCATCCCCTGACGTACCTTGGTATGATCTTCGAACCCCACTCGACTCGGGTACAGTCAACGTTGACAGCGGCATTGCTGCGCAGCCCTGGACGGACATGCCCACTTCTCTCACTTTGGAGGCAGAGAAGCCGGTTCGACTTGCTGCTGGCGCTGGGCAGAAGCTGGAGGCGCTTGCTGGGAGCGACCAGCTTCACTTGCTCGTCGGTGGCTCGTTGCTGCTGGTCGCTGGCGTGGTCGTGAGCTTTATGCGTCGCGCGAGAAAGCGCAACGCTGCCGAGAAGGCGTTGGAGGACGAGACGTACTACCTCATGGCGCAGCCTTAAGCTCCAGGGTTTGCAAGCAAGCTTGCAGCTTGAAGGGTGGAGATCATGCATGCTACCGTCAGAGTCACGGCTGCACGGCGAGCTCCAGATCAAGTTGCCAAGCAACAACAACAGCAACGATCAGTGTATGAGTCGCCCCTGCATGTGAATGGAGTACAAGTACGCACGCACCTATCAACTACTGTAGTGCCTCCTGAAGTGAGATCTCGATGACACAAATGAATACATGTACTGAATGCAGAATGGTCGCTCTTACAAAAAAGCGCTGGCGGGTGGGGCTGTCGCTGCAGCGGATCTGCTCTTCTCTCTGAAGCGCATGGATATGCGGTTGTGAGGTGATGACCAACGAAGAGGTCTGTTAAAAATGACCATCACTCATCCTTTCATGTTGCACTTAGTGTGCACCACACCATCGTCATGATGCAACTGGGAAGTGAGAGTGACGGTCTTTTACAAAAGAAGAGGCAGTTTGAGTGATGACGAGGAGGTCCACACACAAAATATATATGGATGCGAACATCACTCGAGCTTCTTGCTTCACCAACCAACCAGACTCTGCCCACAAGTACACAAGATGCAGTCGCGTAACAGACTGACGCCCCTTGAACTCGTGCAGTCAGTAGCATGTCGATGACAGCGATGTACATGCGCAGCGCAGTCAATGTCTTCTCATTGTCCAACTTGCCTCGACTCATCCACTGCGTCGATCGCAAAGCTCCACCAACCAACCAAGTCAACATGAGCTCTTC
>JAASFI010001185.1:0-10707 GCA_023333705.1 Globisporangium viniferum | reverse complement strand
ATAATCTGTTCTTTGTTCTGACGAGTCTGTTATTTCTTTTCGCCATGCTCGGGTAGTTCTTTATTGCTGATGGCAGGATTCTGGGCTCTGGTTCTATGAACTGGAGCAAGAACGGGATCCTTCACAATGACGACAATTGCGACGTTCATTGTGGAGGGAGAATCCTCAAGCGCTTTACCGAGCTGTTTACGAAGTTGTGGAAGATTTACAAGATGACTGTTGAAGAAAAACGAGTCTTTCTTGCAGATGAAAAGAGACGCATTCTCCAGTCGAGGACACAGCATGGGATGCAATTCACATCAGCGATGCAGGTAATGCAAACGATGGCTTCACTGCAGGTGAAGAAACCAGTGCCAAAGGCGAAGAAACCGCGGCGAGCGAAGGCACCGAGGCAGGCTTCCAGATCACCGCATGCAAATCTCAAACTGCCGACTGACTCGTCCTCAGGAATCCACCACAGCTCGCTCACAATCGAATATCCGCCGCCGTCGCCGTCGCCAGCAGATCATTCACCATGCTGCGCTCCAGTATGCGCAACGCCGCGCGGTCCCAGCGCCTCGTGCGCGTGGCCGACCTCAGCAGCCGCAGCGACCATTTCGACGCTGCTTCCGCATCGAGCGCGCGTTCTGGCCGTCGACGACAATGACAAGGTAGCCACCGAATATTCATAAGCTACCGCGCGCTTCAACGAACCCGAAGAGCCCGAGACGCCTTAAATATCAGACTAATTATTACCAGCAGAGATGCAAACTGTGTTCATTACCAGTTTTTGGATCTTGGCTTCACGCCCTCGACATTGGTGCTGCGGTGGTCAGCTGGATAGAAAACGAGTCCCGGACCGCTGAGCGATGCAGGACGATCAGTGGCACCTCGAGCGTGAGCGCACGGCACCCAAACGGTTTGCACGTCACTCTCACAAAGTAGTTTGACGCAAAGTGCTGGCTTGTGGTCGTCCCGTTCACGGGAACTTTTGCGGTGAGACTGCCCCCATCAACCACGGTGAACAGCTTGAGCTCCACTTTCTGCGGCTCGGCGTTGCAACCCGCAGCCACGCCTGGAAACTCCTGCGAGCTGATCACGCGAGGGATCTTACGGCCCGTGTACGCACCGACGTCCGTCAGCGTGATCTCTTCCACAAGCTCGACGTGCACAGAGCGGATGGCGCACGCAGACTGCTGGTTGCTCACTTGGTACTGGAGCTCGAGCGCGTCGCCGGCGTGGTGGATGTTCTTCTCCAGCGTGACGTTCACTTGGCAGACGCCCCGGTTGAGGCAGCAGAGGATCCGCAGGTTCTCCGTGCGCGTCTCGTTGATCGGACGCTTCGGTGCCATCACTGCGGCGGGCAGGTACATCGCAAAGTTCTGCGTCGCCGCGAGGTAGGACACCGACGAGCCCTCGGCAGTGAACCACGCGGTCGCAGTGTACCGGATGTCGGCTTTGAACCGCTCAAAGGATCTGTGGTACACGTTCTCGAGTCTGAACGTCGCGGGAAGCGCAGACGGGAGGTGGTACGTGAACTGGTACTCGTAGTCACCGGGCTCGAAGTTCATGTTCGTGGGGCAGAGCGGGATCTGGGCACGTTCACACTCGAGGGCTGTTGAGTGACAGTACACTAGAACAGATCTGACAAAAGGGATAAGCAAGGAGAAACCTCACCTTGTAGTGCAAGATCTCCTTCTCAAACGGGATCGTGATCGCAGTCTCGCCTTCGTCCCAGGACAAGCGCTCCTGGCCGTTCAGGATCACCACCAGCTCTGCAAAGCAACATAAGGGTCAGTCTCATCGATGAGAGAGCGCTTGAATGCGTCAGTCCTCTGGTGATTTTACCGCCCGCCCCTACCTTTGCATTGAAGCGGCTCGGCGACCGTGACGAAGACGGTTCCGGTGATGAGGTCGCCGGGGGCGTACTGCTCCTTGTCGACCTTGATGAAAATCCGGCCCTTCACGCCCACGCCCGAGCCTTCCGACACGCGCTCCATTGTTGCGTCGGCGAGGGGTCCAATACGCGAATGCCGTGTTCTGGGCTGCTCTCGTGCTCCGAGCCACTTGAGATCTTGATCCACAGATGCGCTAGCAAGATGCGCGAAGTGTGTATTCTTGGCTTGGATGCTATTGCTATTGTTGCTGCGGGAGGTCTATTTGCATCAGAAGAGTTATCATTAGCGAAAGCCTCCTCACCTTCCTGATCGTATTCTGGGCTTTTTCGGAGCAACATCCTGGAGAGGAATAGACTCTTCCCAATGGCGGGAACTCAAGGCGGTAGATTGGTGTTCGGGACCAATATGAACGAGATATTCCTGAATGAACGTTGTAGGTTTGGTTCGTACTTCGAAGCTAGAGGTTGAGCTCAGCCCTGGTACCCACCCGGTAAGAGCGCGAAATACCAGTTTTGCAGGTCAACCAAAGGGGTCCCCGTGGCGATCGTCTCGAGCGGAACCACCATCCATCTTCAAGCACCGAGCAAACAGCTTTTTGCCGCGACTTTCGCCGTCAATTAGTTCATTGTATGCATGCAGACTCGACAGGAACAAAATAGAGAGCGACCTTGTGATTGATTGAATGAGTTGCTCAAGCGGATGCGCTGCGAGTTCATGAAGGACCCTAGCTGAGTTTGGGAACCCGAGCTCGCCCAGTAAGGCTTTACGACACTACTCGTCAGTCTGCTGAGAAGGAGGTGGTGTACTCAATCGGCCAGACCTGATCAGCAACTGCTCTCAGTGCGGGAACCTCGATGTGATGCGGTTCTTCATTGAGCGTCAGGGCGTTCACCTCGAGCGACAATTTCGGAGCACTTTCTCGGTGTCGTTGCGACCTTCACGATGGGCATTGCAGCATCCAGTAGTCACCTGAGGACGTTGCGGCTTTGTAGATTGAACTGGCACCTGGGGCTGTTTTCTACCAACCTGGGACCTTCACGTATCGATTCTTCTACAAACTTCCGCTCAAGATCCACGAATCGCTAAGCATTGCGAATAGCAACCCAAGCTCACACTCCAGTGCCTTCCAAGATCAGTGTGGAATACTGTGTGCCTGCGAGCGTGGCTACAAAGGGTCAACTGCACTCGACCGACCGTCCACGATGACCAGCCATTCCACGTGAACCCGTCGCCAGTGCTCATGCCGCTCACAACTCCGATCGGAAGCTCTGAGTTTTGAGACTTTCGCCTCTGAATCTACTGTGTAAATCGAGGCAAATACACTCTGAGCGCATCGGTTGACGCGAACGAGTGCGTTGCTGGTGACATTACGACAGTTTACGTTGACGTGGACAACCGATTTTCAGCTGAAGCTGCGACGAGCATTGAAATCCGACTGGTCCAAGAGGTCCGATTCAACACCAAGCAAAATGGCTCTTTGCAAGACTCGATGGCACTTTCAAGATCCGTGCGCTTAGAGATTTTCCCTGGCGTTGCAGCACGCGATCAGGTCATGTCCAGTTTCGCACTCAGAACCGCGAGTGATGACGGATATGTTGGGACTTTTGCGGGCGAAGTACATCCTACGACGGTGGCTGGTACGAAATTGCTCGGGTTGATCAGCTACAGCGTGGCCGTCATGTGCCGGCTTGCGAGGTTCAGAGCCCTCCAGGTCACCGTTCCGCTTACTGTTCTGCATAGAAACCCTATCAAACAGAACCAGAAGAGGAACACGGAAGTCTCCGGTATCAAGTTGTCGATTGAAGAAGAGTCAACTCATGATTGGGAGACTCGAGAAGCTGAGCTGGCGACGAGACTCAAGTCGTTGTCCCAATGATAAAAATCGACACTGCGATAAAAAATCCAAACCAAAATGACTCGGAGTTTTATATCTTTGGTTCGCGGGAGCTGCACTGGGAAAGATATGCGTCAGAGAGAGAGCAAAAGTACACACATAACAACAACAACAACCATGATAGAGGCACACGATCCGTGGTCGAGGTGATCGGCTGTTGAGTTCGATTGATGAATGACTGCCAGCAGCATTTAAGACAATCATCCGGCAAGTGTTCGAATCGAACCTGTTCTGAACTCAGACTTGGACGCGAGGTACCCTCCGACCGGAACTTAGCACGATGGTTTGACTGGGGTCGTTGGTTCTGGGGTGGTTGGCGCAACCGTTGGGGTGAGAGGGGTTGCCGTGGTTGGCACTGGCACTGGCACTGGGGCCGCCGTAGTTGGCGCTGGCGTTGGCGCAGTGGTCGTTGGGGTTGGAGCAGCAGTCGTTGGCTCTGGGGTGGTCGGCGCAGTGGTAGTTGGTGCTGGACTGGTAGGGGCTGGAGTCGTTGGAGCAGGGGTGGTTGGCTCAGGAGTCGTAGGCGCAGCAGTCGTTGGCGTTGGAGCCGCGGTGGTTGGTTCTGGCGTAGGAGCAGCGGTGGTTGGGGCTGGAGTCGTGGCTGGGCACTTCGCGATCTTGTCGAGCAAGTCCGCGTACAAAAGCGGGTAGTCGCCACCTGGGATCTTGCATTCGACAGGGTTGAGTGGTGGGAGCGTCGCGAGGAACGTTAGGCACGACGGGGTCGCGCAGTACGCGGCGATCTCGGTCTCGTTGTACACGCGGAACGGCTTCCAGGCGATCGAGGTCGCGGTGGCGCACGCCTTGGCGTTGGTGTCAATGAGGAACCCACGCACGGCCGTGGAAACGCAGTTGTCCTGGGCGTTGACCGAGGCAACGGCAGCGGCGGCGAGCGCGAGAGTCAAAGTCGAGGTCTTCATCCTGTTGCTGTGAGTGTGGTGGTGAGAGAGAGACGCGGTTGCGTGTGCCTATGGAGTGTGCTGGAAGCGGCGAATCGGCGAATGAGCGATTGAGAAAGAGATCGAAGAGCTCACCAAGCGGAGCTAGAGCTCCTCAAACTTCCAGGAGCTACGCTACGAGCGAAGGAGTCTAAAAGAGCATTCGGAGATGGGTGTGACTGACTGGCTGGCCGTGTGAATCCTGATGGGAGGCCACTGGCATAGCGCATGGGCTCGCATCGCAAGCAATGCGGATAGGAAATGAAAAAGAGTGTCGTCGTCGTTGTTGTTGTTGTTGCCTTCGGGCAAATGGAACATCGAAACGAAGTGCGAGCATTTCTTCCTTTGCGTGTCAAAATTGATTGGTCGCTTCAACAACGTCGGGTTAGTTTTGGCGGGCTCCTACAACCTGTTTATTATACGTAACGGTTTGTTGCTTAATTAAATACAGGCTAAATGGATGCAGCAATACTCTTTATAGTCAGTATCGAGCTGGATGTGACAAAAATGCCATTATAGGAGGTCGTAAACGTCCCACTGTCGGCCCTCAGTTCACATAGCATGGACAAAGTTGTAAGTTCGTGTTCTGAGATCCACAAAAATAAATGTACAGCGCAAGTCAAAGGATGAAAGGACCAGGGCTCTTGCTTCACGAGATTACTTTTGCCTATCACGGTACGACACTTTGAACCTGTCTCTGATGCCTGCTGATGATTGACTTTGAAAAGCAGATCTGTAATACAGTGGTGCTGGAATGTAATATTCCGCGCCTTTTGGAGCGTTGGGTGATAACAAACCCTGCCACTGCTTTTGTTGAGACTGCAGCTCTCTTTTGCTTGACAATGGCGGCAACAGCCGAGTTCCCAGGACTGCTCGCGCTTCAAGAAGCGACCCGTTGAGCTCGAGAGCCTCAGGAAACCGTCCCAACCGATGATTGAACCGGCCTTTGAAGATCTTCGCGATTCGTTGTGTCATGCGTGACGATCGACTCGACTGCTTGGTGTATTCACGGATGTCTATTAGCTCCGCAAGGAAGGAAGGCAATGAACACAAAATAGCAAGCTGTTCGCGATGTGCACGCGTTCGCAATTTGCTAAGATGTTCATGCTGTGCTGATGGAGTCGCGTTGCGAACTGGTATTGGGATGGTCCTACCTGCTCGGGGACTTCGTGTAATAGTCTCGCGAGGACCAGAGAGGTTGGACTGCTAGTGACCAGCCGTAACCAGAAAGGAGGGGGTGCATCGAAACGCTCTGTGTAAGCAGGTAAATCAGAGTGGACTTCAACGTTGACAAGCTGACTTTGCGGCTAGCAGCGTAATAAGCCCATTCTACATTTCTGCTGGCAACAAAGTGGAGCTCCGACCTTGGAGCATTGCACATGTCCCGCCGTGAACATGCCGCTCTCTCCGATTACAGAGTTACACACTTTTGTACCGATGTTGTGGTGGTGTCTGGTTGTCCTCTGATTGACTGTGAAACAATGGAACATCGCGCTTTTGCACACGTCCAGATCACTCGCGGACTGACTGGGAAGTGAGACTGCGAGGAAGACCCCTATGAAGCGCTCGTGGTTCTCGTATCATAGAGATCATCTCTGCGTTTCGCAATTTTGCCTGGGTGTGCGATTCCCATAGGTATTCTATGCACAAAATAGGCAAATGGACCAACGAGTACTATGCATACGCAGCGGTACGCGATCGCAATAAGCTTCGCATGAAGAAGGGACCTGGGAGCTGCTTGTGGATCGAAATCATCAATCTAATCGCTCGCTCCGTGTTCGAAAAAGCCTCGTTCTGTTCTTCACTGCTTCGAAAAAAAAGGGGGAGTTCCCGCGCGACATTTTCAGCTGAAAGAGTGGTCCGGTGTCGAGAGCAGGAGCGTTGGCAGGGTTCAGCTTCGATTCGCGATGACAACCGACAGTACTGTGCATCCCAAAATATCGGATCCCTGAAGGACCGATCTTTCGAGGTGGCAAACAGATCGCTCCAAACGTGGGGCGGAAATTCGTCCTGGCTAGTACTTTTGAGATTAAGTGTGCCTTTGCAAGTCAATCTATGGCGTGTCGCAGTGCCTTGAAACGTTTGATTAGCTGAAAATATAACATTTGCATTTTGACCAATCCTCGAGCTTATTTGCCCTTGGGACAACACCCAGATCGATGTTCGCGGTCGTTGCATCGCGAATGATGCGCGTCAAAATGGTCGATGCGCGTCAAAATGTGCGCCTTTTGTAGTAGCGTCTGCACTTATATACACGCTAACCTTTCTAAAATAGTCCAATTTGACCCTACCAATATACTGACATCATGCATTATATCACTTTTACAGAGTATAATATGCATTTTAATCAGGACTTTGGTCTTTGGAATGGACAACTGAAGATGATGCGCTGCAGTTTAATCGAATCAGAGCTTTCCAAACAGAGGAGTACGATTACTGTGCGATTTGCAACGAGGCCGCCTCGCTCACGCCCAAAGCCGGGACTCCTTTGGGATTTCCCATTCTCGCTCGGTCCAAAATCCCTTGGACTCTGTGACTTGAGGCAAATTGTGGGCTCCCCTTTCTATGTCCTGGGTCCCAAAGCCCCTCGCCATTCCCCTTTTTCGTTTCCAGATTTTCAGACATCCTCTCTTCGCTTTCAGCCGCTCGCCTCACCCCACACAGGCACACACAGAGAGACCAGACGAACACACTCGCCAATCTGCCGTTTACAGCCCAGATCCTCTTCGCTCCACCGCCCCAAAGACCATGAAGACTTCCACCGTGACCCTCGCGCTCGCCGCCGCCGCCGTTGCCTCGGTCAACGCCCAGGACAGCTGCGTTTCCACGGCTGTCCGCGGCTTCCTCATTGACGCCAACGCCAAGGCGTGCGCCACCGCGACCGGAATCGCTTGGAAGCCGTTCCGTCCGTACAGCCCGACCGAAATCGCCGCGTTCTGCGCGACCCCGTCGTGCCTAACGTTCCTCGCGACGCTCCCACCACTCAACCCTGTCGAGTGCAAGATCCCGGGTGGCGAGACCCCGCTTCTTTACAAGGACTTGCTGGACAAGGTCGCCTTGTGTTCGGGCTCGCCGACCCCAGCGCCAACCACTGCGGTTCCAGTGCCAACCACCGCTGCTCCAGTGCCAACCACCGCTGCTCCAGTGCCAACCACCGTTGCTCCAGTGCCAACCACCGTTGCTCCAGTGCCAACCACCGTTGCTCCAGTGCCAACCACCGTTGCTCCAGTGCCAACCACCGTTGCTCCAGTGCCAACCACCGCTGCTCCAGTGCCAACCACGGTCGCCCCAACGCCAGCGCCAACTACGGCGGCTCCAGTGCCAGTGCCAACCACGGCGACCCCAACGGTTGCGCCAACCCCAGAGCCAACGCTCCCAGTCAAGCCATCGTGCTAAGCGTACGTAGCCCTGGCCAAGCGATTGCGCTGATGAGACAGCAGCAGGTGTCGGGTGTTATTGTAAAACCCAATGAAATGTATTTTGTGACCACGAAAAGCAAAGAGCGTTTGGTGTTTGTTGCTTGCGTAGGTATTCGGTGTGCGTGTGCGATTACTTTCTGGACGGACGCTGTCTTGACAATAATAATGACTCGCTCCTCTATGCTCCAGATTATCTTGAAGTGGCGGCGGGACAAATGATTTATCGCTTGGCTGGTGCGTTTGCTGTTTGTAGTGGTGGCCATTACGATCGTCCCATTTACCAGTGAGCTGAGTGACCGCCGAGTGATTTCTGTGGTGTGGTGTGTCCTCTGTTGTGCTTGTCGTTGCCAGGTCGATCTCGTACAAGGTGACACGTTGGCGAGGCATCAGGAATCGTCACGATTGAGGAGCTCATTATTGCTTCACCAAGACAAGCGAGCGAGAGGATCCAGAAGTTCCGACGTTTGGATCCGGTGCGGTGCTCGTTCGTTTACATCGCCTCACGCGCGCACGTTACGAGAATTATTTACGATCCAAAGTCCAGCTCCAAAACCCCCCGAAAAGGAAAGCGAGCACCCGCATTTTGCTGCTTACGCTTGCTTGCTTGGGGAGAGCTCGCTTGCTTTGCGAACGCATCCGAGACAATCTCGGAAGGACGCCTGGCTTCTAAATATCGCTGTAATCAGCGGAGTTCACTTTGATGAGGCCCAACCACAGTCAATCAATCCAACCAGTCGCGAAGAGCTCCGATAGACATGCGAGGCCTTACCAAAGCTCGCCATCAGTATGGAGCACGTACTGTATCTCGCAAAATCGAGCGCAAGGCGGAAAATTGTGGTTCTTGTGTCAACGGATTGACAGAACATGGTGTATACTTTTGTGAAACTTGGAACACTCCAAGAGGATTGAAACTTCGACAGTTGGATGATTACGACCTCCGATAATAGCATCTTTGTCTCAGATATCCATTTTACCTCAAATAAGAAGTTATTTATAAGAATTAACAGCTTGATTATAGTAAGCAAAAGCCGTTGCGTATAATAAAAAGACTCTCAGATTAACTTCCAAAATGATTCAAATTTGTTGAAGTCATATTTTTAATCAATTCTTTTGACACACACTCCTGATTTCCCAACAAAACCAACCGCAAAGCTCTGACAAGCCGCTTGACTTCGGTGTTCTGTTCAATTCTCGCTGGTTCATTTCCTATCCGTTCTGTGAAATTGCGATGCGCTGTCACCTTCCACCAGGATTCGCACGCGCGATGGCCACCAGCCCCATCTCTCCGGATTGCTCCCCTTCGCTCGTAATCGTAGCTCCTCGAAGTTTGCTGCACAATAGGCACGAGCCCTCCTCGATTTCGCTTGAGAGATCTTCGGTCACTCTCTCTCTCACACACACACTCTCTCACTCGCCAATTCGCCGTCTCCAGCACACTCGCAGGCACCCACGAACAGCTTCGTCTCTCTCTCTCTCTCTAGCGTTACAGGATGAAGACTTCGACTTTGACCCTCGCGCTCGCCGCCGCCGCTGTGGCCTCAGTCTCCGCGCAGGACAACTGTCCCACCGCCCCTGTCCGCGGTTTCCTGATCGACAACAACGCCAAGCTGTGCACCACGGAGACCACGATCGCGTGGAGGCCGTTCCGCGTGTACAACGAGACCGAGATCGCCGCGTACTGCGCGACCCCGTCGTGTCTGACGTTCCTCGCGACGCTGCCGCCACTCAACCCTGTCGAATGCAGGATCCCAGGTGGCGACTACCCACGTCTGTACGCGGACTTGCTGGACAAGGTCGCCTTGTGTTCGGGTTCGTCGACACCAGCTCCAACCACCCCAGCTCCAGCCACCCCAGCTCCAGCCACCCCAGCTCCAGCCACCCCAGCTCCAGCCACTTCAGCTCCAGCCACTCCAACGCCGACCACCCCTGCTCCAACGACTCCAACGCCAACCACCGCTGCGCCGACGCCAGAACCAACGACCGTTGCGCCAACTCCAGCGCCGACCACGGCCGCCCCAGTCCCAGCGCCGTCGACTACGCCAGAACCAACGCTCCCAGTCAAGCCATCGTGCTAATTTCCTATCCTGTTGAAAATACCTCGCGTGCAAGCTTTGGTTGGGTCCAGGACAGGGTCTCACTCAACTAGCTTCAGTTTTGCTTGTCTAAAGGGCTACTGACCATCAATCAAAGCCAATAGCCATTCACGATGACCTACTGTACTTGTTTCCTTGTTGAAATGCGAATTTCGATGCCAGACTGTCTGTAAGAGTCCTCGTCTAGCGAAAGATCTCTCGACCACTGAATCTTGAAGTTCAGTGCTTCAGTTTTTGATTCAAAATGAGCATTTGAAACTGACAGGCCAAGTGTAACCACACTCATTGGAGTCGTGGAATCCGAGCTCGGGTTGAAGATCCCGCGTCGAACGATGTACACGATCCTGAGCTGGGTCCCTGGTACACTCATGTTCGAACCCGGGCTACGATCGGCTTCACGAGAGACTCTCCTGCGACTGATCGCTTCGACTCGTAAATCGATTGACGTGTCTGTTTACATATTCACCTCCGATGATGTGAGTTCTT